>JANJPG010000019.1:0-28370 GCA_030407185.1 Lipomyces yarrowii
GATTGCGGATGAATCAATCCCACCCGAAGAACTTGAAGATGGCGTAATGGAATGTAGAGCTTGATCTAATAGTGACATTTCAATCTGAGTGTAAGTGTCATTGTACCTAAACTTGGCCCGCTCAGCCAAGCTCGCCTCAATCAACTGCGGAGGTAAGGGTCTGTCGGTTTCGTAATGCCGCGCGAATAGTGCAAGTACTTCGAGGTTGGAAGCAAAATGCTCCATTAGAACTGACGGCAGTTCGACAAAATCCGTTGCGCATCTGGTACCAGAGATATTATGCATGGCTGTCCGGCCAAGCATTGAATGCATTGCATGACCCATCTCATGAAACAGAGTCTCCACTTCGCCGAATGACAACAATGTAGGACCATGCTCATTCTTGGACACGAAGTCGCACACTAGGCCGATTGTTGGAACTTGATATACTCGACCGGCAGTGACAAGGGTGGGTATATCCTGGTTTCCTGGGTCAAGTCCATCGTGAAACTCCTCCCTAAATATTTCGCGCGAACATCGGATCGTATAATGGGCCGGCGACCGCGGCTTCCCAGGACGTGCAAACAAGTCGCAGTACATCACACCCACTCGCTGCTCACCAAATGTACCCCCATTATCAGACATTATGTCTAACTTGCGTACGTCTTTATGCCAGATCTCTCCAGGTGAAGTGTCCCGAGGAACAAATCTAATGCCATACAACTTCGTAAACAATCTAGACAGTCCTTGCATGACGACTCCCAAAGAGAAGTACGAGCTCAGAAAATCGTAGGATTTAACTTTTGCTTTGGTAATATCCGTATATTGGGACATATAGTAATCGCGGTCCCATGAGTTAAACTCATCATTCCCCTGATCAGAGTTTCTCTTCAGGTTCTTGAGCAATTCGATTTCTTGTTGCGCACCTGGCCGTATTTTGGCTGCCAAATGATCGAGAAAATTCTTCACGGTTTCTGGCGTTCGAGCCATTTTGTCGGCCAATTGGTACTCTGCGTACGAACTGGATCCCATCATATTAGCGAGAAGCATACGGGCCCCGAGGAGGTTTTCTAAAATATCCACTTGTCTGGCATTTGACCGCCGTCCTTCAATGTAGAGTTGTTTTCGCACTGCTGAGGACTTTACGCTCACGGCAACCATGCGAGCAATCGGCCCAGTTGTCGGCAAAGTCACTGTCTTGACTGCATCTAATGCCTCTTTCGACGGCCCATCCGATCTTTGCCGTGACAAGGATGGCGACCGTTTAAGATACCGAAAAATCGAGGAATCGTGCTTGGATGCAGTGACACGCCGTAGCTCCGAGACGACCATCGGATCAAGACCGTATAGGTCACGGAGATCAACCTCCACAGTATTGTGTTCTGGAGAGATGCCGGTCATGAAGTCTCTGGACAAGGAGGATATGTCGTGCTGCAGACTCATTACCTCATCACGCACGGTCTTGTCTAATCCTGCTCCTGATTTCTCAAAATCGTATAAAAGTAGCTTTGCCACGATATTCTCTTCCTTTGACAAGGAAGAAGCGACAGAGGGCGTGTCCATTACCCGCCTTAGAACGTGGTAGAGTTCATTGCTCGAGTTTAGTTCGATCATATAGCTCATCATATGGCTATGCGCGTATTCCGCAGCTCCAATGTATTCAGGATCAGGGTGCACCGTGCGAATGAATTCTGCGAGATCGATCACGCGACATAGCATGTCCGACAGCCGATCGAAGAGACGTATTGCCCCTCGAAGGTTCTGTTCCGAAGACGTTTGAAGAGATAAAATCCTTTGGGTGACGTTCCGTGCCGAAAGCAGCGTGTTGTTGGCAAACTGAACAAGACTTTTGGCAGATCCCAGCTTGGAATTCATAAGCAAGCCAGGTGATCCTGACGCTGCATTGCTTGAACTTAGGAAATCATGAGCGGGCGCGGGCCGGTCGAATACCGTTCGAAGAAGTTTGTCATCCGCTTCGACCGATCCACCAATCACCGTGGGGAATTCTGACAGTTGGGATGCTAGATGCGGAGGTCGCAATCGCGATTCATGTGTAGTACTCGTAGCCGTTCGTACGGAACTGCTACCCGAACGAGGCAAGGAGTGTATGGGACAAGAATGACTTATAAAATGAATCGGTCCATGTCGCCTTTTTGCCAGTCCCGCGACCAGCCGGCGATGCATAATTTGTCTATAATAGTGTTAATGTTGACCAGACAGCAATACCTATGGCACCTTTTACCAAGTAGAAAGACCACTATAGTTTTCACCAGGTATATCAACCCGTCGGGATGTCTGCCGAACTCGAGTGGTGACAAAACGGCTGGAGTGTCCGAGCAACGGAATAAAAGTCAAGCTAGCGATCTTGCAACGCTCAAAATGCCACCCGGGTACAATTGAATAATCAAGGAATACCCTTCTGGGATAATATATATCAAAGCAGGCTTGTTAAAGATAGTAAATCCGGTTTTCTGTACCGCCTGGACCGGGCTAGCTAGTATTTGGGCACGTACAGACAGATTGGTCGCCCGACGTTTCTGACCCAGGGTTGTATCCCGGCGTAGGATAATTAACACACTGACCCGGGTTGTTAGAAAGTTATTATGCAACTTGAATCGAGATTGTATTAACTAACTATAGATCTCCACCCAACACACAATATAGTAGTTCCGGAACGTAGAAACCCTTCGGTCAAACTTCACGTAATTTTAAAAACCAATATCTAACTAGTGATGACAAACCATACCAAAATAGCTCTATTAATCACAACATGAAAATAGCAAAATTAGTTATAAGAACCTCTGCATAACCAATCTGATTGTTCCACTTTAAACAAAAAAATCACCAATGTAATATATCAGTTTCATATACAATCTGAGTTGCTAGGTCATTCGTGTCGGTCATTTAAATCGTTCAAGTTGTTTCCTTATCCTCCCGTTGCCTAACAGTACGCATGCTGGGACTGAAAGTAGTCAAATGGTACACCACATTTAATCCGAAATGAGTTATCCGATCCAACAATACCCAAGAGAAAATCAAATGAAAAATGCTCTGTGAATTCATACTTCGTCAAAAAATTAATGCGAGAATATCTCAAGCCGGCGGGGCATGCATGGAGTGTCCGTACAGCGTTGACGCAGTAGATATGCTGCCGCTCGATGTTGAAGGATAAAGACTGCAGATTCGCGCAGTCGAATGAATATCAGCGAAGGACTTTGCACCTCGGAGTAATCTGCTGTTAATATTACTTCCCGCATACTCCCCGGGAGTCCCAACATTACGATTGGCATACGTGAGCATCGACTGCTGCTGCTGCCCTCGTGAGACCACAACTTCTCTCACTTCACCGTCTCCACGCGAAACGTCCCCGTCCAGCAATCCCATATACTTTGCGATTAAGTGCACATTTCTTCGTTGCAATGGAGTTAGAGGGGGAAAGACCAGCTCTTCTCTCGTCGGGTCGGTGCTGAACAGCAAGATCGCAGAATAAAAGCTAAGCGTCTCAGGATCATTCAAATCCAAGTCCATTCTGGCGTTGACTGATGTAGGCGATGTATCTCCTGCACCACTCTTGCCGTTGGCCACGGGTGCGTTGGGAAGCTGGGCGAAACTGTTTCGATGTTGTTCTTCAAGCTGACCTCTCTTACCCCGCTTCTCTCGCTCAATTCGTTCGCGGTCAGCAGCAGGTAGCATTTTTTTATATTCCACCCGCAGTTTTCGGCCAGAAATTTCGTGCCCATTGAGTGCCTGGATAACTGAAGCTGTATCCTCGGATGTAGCAAAATTCGCAAACGCGAGACCCCTGAATATTCCATTGTCAAAATGATAATTGAAAGCATAAGGAAGCTTCAAACCAAGATTTTTCATGAGTTGCATGAGTTGGTCCCTTTTAACTGTAAACGGAATATTTTTGATCACGATTGCTGTTGGAATCAGCTCATCATCTTGCTCTTGCTGTTGAGCCTGTGATAGCTGCGGTCCCTGTAGCGAAGACGTAGAACTGAAAGACATCTGCGAGATCCGCGGCTGCAGACGGTTTTGAGGCGAGGAAGAATATATAGTACTGGTGTCGTCGGATATCAAGGTTTCAGATTTTTGTGGAAAGTGTCCGCTTGATGACGGGGATGTAGAATAGGCTCCAGTATTTAAAAATGGCATCCGTGGCTGTGGGGGATATTCCTGTTGCTGGGGGTATGGTTGGATCGGTTCGAGCCACTTGGAGACGTTAGCTGAGGCACCCTGAGATGTATTCCAGTAAACTCACAGATTGTGGCCTGGAGGTCCGATTCATTGATTTCCAGATGTATTCTGAAGACGCCTGATGATATAATTGGTGATGCCCTCGAGCTATACCATTCGAATCGTATCGAGCACTGTCCGCTCGCGAATCGGCCAGTGTTCCGCTTGCGGCTTCGAATGGGTCAAGCCGTTGTGGCTTCTGATGATGAAGATGTGAATGCAGTGGCAGCGGACCGTTGGTGATGTTCAATCCAGACAAACCATTAGACAGATTGCTGACATCAACTGCAGTGCCATTCGGTGTCTCTGAGTCGTTGAATGTGTCAAAGTAACGGGATTGCGCTCGTCGGAGGGCGGGCACTTGTCTGCTTGTGCGTTCTTGATTCATAACCTGTGAATGCTGGTGTGTGGGAGATTGCGACAGACAGGACGTCTGATCCGATTCGTGCTGCTGTAAGAATATGGAATGCCGGTGCTGGACCTGAGATTGTGACGGATATGTGATGGGGTCGGTAGTGATGAGATCGGGAATATTCGCCATTCCGCCGAGTGTGAGCGAAGTCGCCTTGGTCGACGACGTGCTGGAAGATGCAGACGACGCCGAAACAGTGGAAGTGATTGGGGCCGAAGTGTCGCGCAAAAGCTCTCGAAGCAGTGTGGTAGATTCCATAGCTTCGGTGCAAGCGGCCAGCCTCGTATATTAACGCACCGGAGTACTCGAAGCGACAATGTATGCGAAACTGGAGTAAAGAAAATAACCAGATATTGGGGGGGGTAATAGGCCTACTCCCAAATTGGACCTATTCGCGAAACACAAGATTATCACTGGGCTAAGAAGGGGGTCGTTCCGGGCTTGGAGGGAGAACTGAGAATGATGGCCTGCCGCACAGGAAAAGAAGGGGGGCCGGCGACAGGTACAAAGGGCGCGAAAGGCCATTCCAGGGCCCGAGCAAATCGTGTGCCTGGCAATGCGATGGAGCGGGTCACGTGCCGGGGCCCACACAAAAGAAAGCACAGCTTCGCGACGATGACCATCGACAAAAGAAACGAGAGAGCGAGAGACAGAAACAAGACAAATGTAATAATAAGTACAGACTAGGCATACATCCCTTGGCCTGTCCATATTGCCGCGATCTACAAGTGGGGTTTGCATTTTATTACTCGCCAAGTCTTTGAAGTCGGAATTTACCGTTGCCATATCTGCTCTATATATATGGGCTCATGCCTTAGCAATTAATATCCTGTAGTATATATTCCGCAACACTACAGTTTACTGTGCTTGAAACAGAATATGCCTTAGTTCGTCCTGAGCCAACAGGCTAAAAGATGCGAGGCTTTTAATACGAAAAATTTCGAATTCTAATCCCACGTAGCGCATTCTCTATAAACTCAAAAACCGAAGTTGCAACCGGTGTGTATTGTTGAATTAAGGCAGTTGCAACTTTTTGACATTCTGGCGTGATATTACACATAGTTTTGCTAGGCAAATCGGTGAAGGTCATATATGTTACAAGGTTGCAAATTACGGTCTCACTTGTTATGGCCTTCACCATGTGCTGTTTTCCGTACTCACAGGTATCACACCTATATTGCCTGAAATATACATGAAAGGCGGGGCCGGAGTTGGTACTTTGATTGCTCAAGGTCGATTGTGTTGCATACTATTGTTGTTGGGAAGCTGATGATCTCCGCGAGTATGCCGCCTGGCTCAGACATTACTTGGATATTGGCCGTTTACCCGTCAGGACAGAAAGAAAAATGACGTCCATATTATTGGCGAACAAGATTTCCATTGCAGTACTGCTGCGCTGAGCCTACCATTCTATGAATAGCTAGTCAATGCGCCTGCGCGTCCGCCAGTTGGCATCGTCCCACGATATATTCCAATGCCGTGGGAGCATAGCAGACAACGGCTGTATTTATTGGAGCACGATCACGAGGTGCGAGGCGTAGATATTGTTCCCATGAACAATCGTAAGGGAGAAACAGGACGACGGTGGTGCCGAAAGAAGAAAAACCTAACGCTTCGACACCAAACCACTATTTTTACCTAATCATGACGCAACCCCTGGTTTTTATTTTAAGGTTCGCCTTCCGCAAACTTAAAAACTCAAACTCTTCTTAAAACACTGGAATAATTTCGGACTACGCGGCCGAGGCATTGTGGTACAGATAGTCAAAGGGCAATCAATACGGAAGTTTCGAAAACATGAGAGAGTAGCGGTTGATGCGTGTGAGTGTGTAGTTAATGACAAACAGCGTGCACATGACGATGAGATGTCCACTTTCCTGGCCTTCAATTGGTAGTGTGTCTCAGATCCGCCCATTTTGTGGATCGGTAGCGGCGGCCACGAATAAACGACAAGAAGTATGCAACGTAATTCGAATAAAGGTAATCAGTTCGTAAAGTCTCCATAATTCGTAATTTCTCACGACGAGTACAATATAAAATCAACCTACTTACGTCTGCCTGTTTATAAATGCCCTCAAAAACGACAACCTCGTCGCCGGTTTGGCATTCAACGAGTGTTAAACCCAGAGGGACTTTTCCAATATTGAGGTACCCAGCGTCTGCGTCATCAAGCAGAGGACAATTAATTCTCTTAGGAGCCGAAGACGGTCGGACATGGCAACTCTTTAGCTGATCGTCCGCCGACTGTAGGGATCTCGCAACCGTGGTCTGACATCAGCTTAAATCTCGAATGCACTAAAAAATTGGTGGAATAAGACGCGTCGGTCAGTGACTCGTTCACGCGTCATGATGCGGCAGGAAAAGTTTGACCACATCGCTAGCCTCTTGGCAATTCGTCTCGGTGCCCCCAATCTTATTCGAACCAGCAGAACCTTTGAGACTGCAAATACTGATAGTACTTTCTTCTTCTACACCCCCATCTATCGGAAGTTACAATTAATTGAGTGAAGGATTGTGGGAGTGCCCTAGTGAGATAAATATTTTATACATACTGTGCCGCTCATAGAGATACTCGCGCAATCAGCATCCTCATCTTTAGTGGGAGGAGCTGTGTCCGGAATCGTATATGGTGGTCCTCGACTACGAAAATTGACCAGCGCCGTTGACCCGTCCGACCCTATTTCATCCTTAAGTTACTGTTATCCCCTCGAATTCCAAACAACGATAGACTATGTTGTGGCAAATTTCGCTCACAAACCGCCGAGACAGTGTGGCATTTGCCTTTATTATACTATAACTCATAATCACATGCGGCCATATATGCAGTCTACTCCAGATGCTCTTCTCTTCTCGCATCTTCCACAGCTAATCATACACATCCAAAACTCTTTCTCAGAACCTCACCGAATCGTTCAGTGGCTACCGCCATATCATGGGCACTCACGGAAGCGAAAGTCGCGCGGAAAAACACATTACGAGCTTCCGTGTTGACTTTGAACCACGCCCCGGGAAGAATCAATACCTTATTGTCAATACCGGCTTCAAACAGTTCCATTTCAACAGCTTCTACACCGTTGTCCCTGCGAGGGTGTTTCGTGTAGTCGACGTTTATCCATACGAACATGCCACTATTTTGAACATTAATACCGAGACCGTGCATCCATAGGTTGTAAAGTACTCACGCGCTAGGAACAACCCAATTGCAAACTTCCCGGGGTAAATACTTGTCCATGGCGCTTAGAAGCGCATTTCGTCGATTAGTATACTCCGCCCTCAAATTCACTAACCAGTCAAGATAGCCATCTTGACCCCACCCTTCAACTAACATACCATGCAGCACGGCCATCGAGACACCAGACGGGAACTGCAAGCCAACCTCGTTATGACGAAGCACGCGCTCGACGAATCTGTCGCTGCCAGTGATCCAGCCACATCTCATTCCGGGTGCGGCGACCTTGGAAAAGGAATCGAGCCTTAGAACGCGGCCTTGTGTGTCTAGACTGAGAATTGATGGGATCAACGATGACAGAAATTCCTGGTTGGTCTTAGGAACCTGGACCACAGTTGGATCAGCGCCGGGGACGTATTCCGACATTTGGAGGAAGTAATATGGATCATCTTCGATAATGATAAGATCGTACGTTACGCATATGTCGTAAATCTCTTTCCTTCTCCGCAGGCTCATGGTGGACCCTGTCGGGTTTTGACCGGTAGGAACTACGTACAAGACGCCAGGCCTTTTACTAGCACGAGCAGTTTCGTCCCATTCTTCCAGAAGTTGGCGTAGTGAATCGGATCGCAGTCCCTCGTCATCCATTTCGATGCCGATCATTTTCGCTCGAAGAGGTCTGAGCCCTTCGGCAGTTTCCGGGAATACATATTCCTCCATGAGTACGTAATCGCCGGGGTTAATCAGCATTCGAAACACGGTTTCCATGGCATGAGTGTTTCCTCCAGACATAATGCAATCCCAATCCCTATATTGAGGCTTATGAACAATCTTTCGCCAAGTCAGCTACTCTCCAAAGCACTTTTGACAACAACTTGTACAGCCTACAAGGCACAAATCCATACCTCAGTATGCTTCTTCAAGAACCTCAGTAACTGCTTGGCGCCGGTACCTTGCTCATACTGCAGTGCTCCGGATAAATTATACTCAGATTGCCCATTCGGACTGCTGTCCTTCTCCTTGTGTAGTTCCCGGCGGGTATCAGACAGCAGGCCATCACACCTCCACAGTCCATTGCGCACAGACTCGTGTTTCGCTACCTGGACTGTAGCAGAGACCTTCTCGATAGGGAACAAAGCCGGCGAAGGTAATCCTGCCGCAAGAGACAATAGCTCAGGGTCACGTGTAAGATAGGAGCTGGCTACTTTGAGCAAAGATTTTTGTCGGATCCTGGATTCTATTGAGAGATGGTGGGAAAGATCCAACGACAAAGGTATCGACTCGCTCTGCGACGCAATCGTGGCCACGGCTGGCTTGATCGTCAATGGTGACGACGAGTCTGAAATCTCGGGAATCTCAACCTCGGCTTTATGCGGTGGGGGAACCATTGGGGACGTTGGTGACTAGCAGGTTGTGGTTTGCAAATGGCAAGAGTTTACCAAGAGGAGGTACAAGTAGATATTGTCGGGGCAATTATGTTGGTACCGGGTTTGTGACATTTGTTCCGGGAGTCGCAACTTTGCAATTCAGAATATGTATTTTAGGTTGCCGTGAGTCACCCTTGATCCTTATCTCGGAAGCAAGCCGCGCCTACTCTACAAGAAAAACCAATTTTGCAGAAATAATACTTCACAAAAAAATCTCCCATACTACCAGCACTGCAGGAATATGCTAGCAGAATCGCTCCCCACACGTGTTTCCAACCAAGCAACAAATCTTGTTCTCTTGGCTACATAATTACATATAGTTGAGTGTAAACTGGGTGCAGCCTTAAGAAAGTTCTCGAGGAACTTAAATCTAATCCTTACAGCGTTGACAGAATTGAGTTACTCTCATCGCATCTGATAACAAATATTTCTATATTCGGTCTATCAAGTACAATCAGCATAAGCGCAAACAGTTAACAACAGCATCAGCACAGTAAATGTGATCACGACAAAAAAAAAGAAGATATATCTGGGCTTCACTGCAGAACCTTAGAGTCTGTGAATGGACGGTTTCTGTGATTGGTCAGCAATTAACAGCATTGCAACTATCAATGACAACCAATTGCCCAGTTTGAATTCATAGAGATGCCCATTACCATGTCCAGCCGCCATCGTCATAAGGGCTGAAGCGTTCGTCACCGTCGCTTATAACACGTACTTCCGCGAATTCATTAAAACGAACATGCAATCCTTTACGACGGCACGCTGTTCTCGGATTTTTGCAAGAGCTTTTCTGTGGGGTGGACTCGGGGGAAAACGATGGTACGGACCTGCAACGGGGATGAGTTGCGCTTCCTTTCATAGCCATCCACTGAAAATTATTCTGCTGAAGTACATTTGAGGATTGCAGCCCCCACTTTCGAGCAGGTTGGAAACTATCTTCATCCGCGGTTGTATCAAGCGTTCCCGTAATATATGCTGGAACTTCGTTCACCACTGCTATTGATTGTGCCTGTCCAAACTCCGTGCGGTCACAATCGCGCGATGATACTGAATCGTCCTTTGAATAGTCAATGTCCTCGCGAAGAAACTGGACGGGGGAAATAGACGATACACATCGTTGCGACTGTCGATACTGCGGATGACTATTCCCTTTGTTGTTGCTAGTGGTTGTCCGATTTTCTTTGTCGTTGAGATCATAGGATTCTTTGCAGGTATTGACAGACAAACTTGATGTGGATTGAGAATCAAGATACTGCGACTCTAGTTCCTGATCATCAATAATATCTGAAGGATTGTCCTCATCATCAAATGGGTCACAGAATCCAGGCTTCAGGGTACTGCGTAGAAAATCAGCAGACTTATCTAGCTCAGTTGGGTATTGACAGTGCTCAGGTGCTACAGTTTGTCCCTCACTCCCATACCCGTACAGCCCGCTCGTGTAGTCACTGCTCAGGGAATCTAGAGGTGCCATACCCAAAGGCAGTAGAGTTGACATCATGATGCTTGTCTCATCAATCGACTGCGTGGTGTTGTCATAGCTCGCCTCCTGTTCATCCGCTTCAGTCATATGGCCCTCCTCGATATTCTCCACAATTTCCGAGCTCGCACTGTAATCCAAATATTTCCGATTGTCGCTTGTCATATGATTCTCAGAATCATCACCTTCTTCTTCATCCTCCCAGTCGGAGTCATCATCTTCTTCTCCTTGTATGAAGTCAACCCCACTCGGAGCCAACGCCCGAATTTGAATTCTCATTACAGCTTCCATAGCTTCTAGTCTCATGAGTCTCGCGTCTAGGTTTCTGTACTCGGACATTAATTGCCATCTATCTGTTATCGTATTTCCAGGAGGTGAAAGTTGCTCAGACAGCATATTTACAGCTGCCTTTAACACCGGGGACTCGTGGTTCTTTTTGCGAGGTTTGGGAGATGGTGTAGTCAGTTCAGTCAATCCAGCGGCGTCGCTGTGCTGCTGGGTGCGACTACATGGTGACCCATACATAGGAGGCGACGGAGTCCGAGGCGGAGGCGTCCGAGGCGCTGCCAGTTCAATATCCAGCGGTACCTGCGGGCCAGAGGCAGCGATGTTATTGCCCACTAAACTCGATTAGCCTAACTCCAAAGAATAATGAGCGACGTACTTCTTCCAGCGCCATGGGATTGTATAACGTCCTCCTCAGAATCGGAGCCTTCATCATCAAACTGGGCAGCTCGCGTCGAGATGGATGGGAAAACTCCATCCGATGAACCACAATCATATTCGGTGTCTGCAGAACAATAGGCCTTGTTGACTTCAAGTAGTGCCAGAAGTTCCTGTCGAGGGGTTGCTCTCTCATTTTGTGGTTTGGCTGGAACCGTGGGGCTTTGACTTGGCGGGGAAGTAGCGGCAGTCTTCTTTCGCTCACGGACCGAACCGGAGTTATATAATAAATCTCTCAAATAATTCATTGGTGGTCTGATACTATAAATCGCCGCGCGTATATCAGAGCAAAATCTCCGCCATATTTTTTTAAACCAAGTGTTTGTAATTCCCGATTTGCCTAAAATGACTAGATGGACAACAAAACCCCAGAATTAAGGGTTCCGTAGCAACCGTCAGCGCGGAGATAACAGATTTCGATAAAATAATCGGGGAATTTTGTCAATATCTCCGGCGCTTCAAAAGGTCATCCTGTCATCAGAATGAATCAGTCGAAGAGCACTCGACCCATTGTCACGATATGAAGTTTGGAAGAGAGAGACTAGAAACCAATGTTTAAATATAGGAGAGTGTCCTCACTTGGTTCAGTTAGCCGGGTCTTGACGAATGGTTTGTCCGACAGCCGAGGAACCCGTTTATTCTCGTTTACGGTAACACCGTTATTTTCACATACAAGGAACAGTCGGGACGCTCGCGAGAATGCTGCATTTGTAGACAAATGTCCACCTCCGGAGTTCGATACTGGATGTACATATTGCCAGCCGCAATTTCCTGCATTCAAGGCAGTCAAGAAAGGCGCAACTTTACTTGGCACTGCACCGTCAATTAGGAGGCACTTGCTTGTTTCCTGTGGGCATTCCGGTACGATTGTGCCAACTTTTTTTTAGATGTGTACTAAAAATTGAGTAGAATGGCCGCGTAGGACGGAGTTCGAGCTCACTTCGCTCGAGGCGATGTTGCGGGAAGTGCAGCGAGAAGGCTTACGACGGGATGTGAGTTGCAGATCGACAGAACCGACGAAAGGTTGACAGGCTGATGCGTCCTTTATAGCCGGATTACAATTTCATTGTTACAAGCACAGATCTCTCTTCTGCCAACCCGCCCGAAGACGAGTCATGGTCGCTATACATGTATCCAGACGGTCTTTATTTCCCTCGCATTCCATATTCGAAAGGAAAAGACTTTATTAAAAGATTTCTAATACCGAGCCGCTCACATGAGGTCGAGGGTATAGAGAATGGTTTAGATATTGTGCATAAAGAATCTCCAATCATTGCGATATGTGCGCATGCTTCTCGAGATGCTCGGTAAGTCTTTTATTTATAGAGAGCGCGACGGTTGTCATTTCTTTACCAACTTCTACTGGCAGATGTGGTATTGTGGGTCCGATGTTGAAAGCCGAGTTTGAACAAGTCCTGCAAAGGAAAGGCCTGCTTTATGACCCAGTCACGGAAAAAGGTGTCCGAGTCACATTGGTGTCGCATATTGGAGGGCATGTATATGCCGGGAATGTTATCTACTTTCGAGGAGACGGTTCATCCATTTGGTAAGCATGGCATCGACCAACGAAAATATGCAGATTGCTAAACAGTATAGGTATGGCCTTGTAAATCCCGAACATGTGCAGGGCATTGTGAAGGAAACTGTCGAGGGTGGACGAATAATCCGTGATCTTTATCGTGGAGGACTGACAGTTGGATCGTGAAAGTAAACAGAAGTTGGTCTAGATATGTTAGGCTATTACGATTATATGGGATCATAGAATAAGTAGATAGTTTGCTTGTACTAAAAGTACACTGTAATAGGCGTAACATTAAATTTCCCTCGAGGGTGCTTCACAGTGCTCCCGCCAATTATATGCATCGATAGATGAAAGGGGGCTATGGCCGAATACCGATGTCCCCCGAGTCCGCCAATTGGTCAGGACTCAGCCTACCGGCTACAGTATTGATAAAGCCTGCTGTATCTCTCCTATTGTTGGATATAATGTAATATTACGTGAATAAATGTTGGGTGTGTGCTTATAGACACGATCCGCACTCCCGGATAAAGCGTGAACTCTAATTGTCAGCCACAAAGAACTCTTCGATTTGACTTGCTGTCGAACCAAGCTGTCAGGTTAACTGATTAAACACATTTCACAAAAATCCAACTATCAACGACGGTTAAAGACATCTGCAGTGCTTGATCTACTTTGTTGCGATCCCGACATAATTACTCAGCTCAATAGGCTATTCCGCCCCTCACCTGTATGGATGGCGCCAATTGTCCCCCTCAGGACTTTTTTACCGTGTCCGCGCAGTCACCTGTTCCTTTCGTAGACCCGGTTGAGACTGGGACTGGAAGCAGCACGTCAGGACAGGGCCGGAATTCAGGGATCGCGAGCGAGATAGCGAAGATGACTTCACAAGGATCAGTTACTTCCATATCATCGTCATCCCACCTCAGAGTAGCTTCGCCTTCGTCTTCGTTGTCAACGGCTGCGATAGATAGCTGGACTCAATTTTTGGATGCAATCTTGGAGGAACTACATTGTCCCATAGCAAAGTATGGCATCCCATCGAACGACTTCTCCGTACTGTCCTGTGGCTGTGTTGCGTCAGAACAATGGGCAAGATCGCGGCTACCAAATTTGCAACTGAAAGTGTGTCCAAACTGTGGAAATTTTACGGAGCTGAAGAAGGCAGTCGTTCCATTACGAAATATTTATAACATCGTGATGGACAAGCGGAAGGAGCTAGGGTTACCGGTTCCCGAAGAGATTGGAAGTGAGGAGGAGGCTGAGGACGAAGGTATGCTTCCTTTGCCGTTCTGGAGATGTTCTGGAAGCTAACTAGTATATTAGTTGGCATCAGTCGTCCAGAAGCCATGGTGCCGAAAGTTCAGCCCCCTGGCCGTCGTAACTCACCTCGAATACCGCATATATCTAGGCTACGGATCGACCATGGACATCCCGAGTTTTCGGATAATGTCGGATCTGGGTATGCTCATTTGGCTAGTGATTATTGGGGCCTTGGTCTAATTTCTCTGATCAGTGACAGCGACTCGTTAATGCGTGTATCCTCCACGGTCAGTGGCCAATCGTCCACTAACGAACTGCTTGAAGGACGACAGTCTGGCTCAGATAGGCGCCCATCAAGCACTATCGGCGGAGCTCCACCATCACCAAAACTGAATCTTGTCGGCCTCTGCTCCACTGTTGCTAGGCAAGCATTTAATGCGTCTTCAAGTGACGGATCTCATCAAGGCTCAAGGTCGCGAACTGATGATCATGAAACCAGCATAGCGTCATCGTCGTTTACTCCTCCATCTTCTCTCCAATCTCAGCCATCGACATCTTTCCCTCAATACAAGACCTCAGCATTCCAGGCTGCTATAGAACCATGGTCGGTCAATGCCAGTACAGATTTTGCCCCTATTATGCTCAGTCCTGAGGACGAGGCTCGCGAGAAACATTTTGCAGAGAATTATCCTATCTACCGGAAAGACGTGCGATACGCAACACAGTCAAACAAAGGGTTTTCGGTAATTCCACGAGGCAAAGTCTTTGAAGCAACAGCAATTTCGCCAGACACGCGGCGGTTAGCTCTGGTGGCGGACAAAAGGTGGGAAGTTTTTACCATACCAACATCATATAAGCTGGGGTCCAGCCCAACGTTAGTATGTGTGGGGAAGTCGTCTGGGGAGTATGGACCATCCCTTGAGGCCTGCACGCGAAGGGATCCGAATGACAAAGTGCGATCAATAAGTTGGGCGCAGACTATGGCTTCAATGTCAAATCGTTTTCTTGCGATTGCTGGAACGCATGGTGTACTCCGAGTTCACGATCTGGATAAATGTGGTGCTCCAGTATATACCGAGATATCTGCCTATCCCATTAGGTGTATTGCGCTATCTCCTGACGGAGTTTTACTTGCTTGTGCGGTCACTTCAAAGGATCCAGTGTCCAACACGGAGTTACCGGTCATTATTTTACACAACCTTGGCCATCTGATGGGTGCTTCCCAAACACCAATAAAGTCTGTACAGATAGATATGCCATACCGGGATCCTATCAATACGCTCTCCTTCTCGAACGATGGTAAATTATTGAGCTGCAGCACTATACTGGAGTCACGATTTATGGTTATCAATTTGTATGACCCGGCTAATCCACGGCTTGTCATCCGGTCTTCTCGTCGACTTGACACATCATTTGAATCGGAAGGCATAACATGCATTCGATTCTTTCCCGGAAACCGATTGATGGCTATTGCATCAGTTGCTAATAATGCCTATCCAATCATTGTCGATACCAAGATCCCAGTCTCGACACTGATGTCAGCCAATTCTATGGAACCTACCGCACATTTCAAAAGAGCATATAGTGTGAGCAGTCAAAATTCATCAGGAAATGGTGGTTTCCAATCGTTCCCCCAAGATGACGATGATGAATATGACGTCAATGGTCCGGTGGTGTCTAGCAGTGCTAATAGCATGTTCGGTAACCGGGTTTTCGCCCCCCCGGTACAAACTGTTGGGTCGAGCGGTGGCAGCAGTAGCAGCAGTGGTGGTCTCTTGCAGCCGAAGATGGTCACGAGATTTCACGAGGTTGGCACAGCTATTCATCAGGTCGCTGTGTCGCCCCGTGCCAACTCTGCAGCGTTCTTATCTCGAAACGGGACCGTATTCCTGACACACTTTCTGCAAGTAGAAGGGGAACACCGGCGTGTTGTCGCGGTCGTTGACGTCACGAATGCGAACAAAATCAGCGAGGCCGCGTCGATTGCATTTTCACCGAATGGCCAGAAACTGATTATCGTCGACCGTAAGGGTATTCTTTATATTGAGGACTTCGGCGTGGGCACAGAAAGCGGCGAGACTTTGAAAAAGTGTAGGATTATTAAGTGAACGTATTATGGAAATGTATATACTAGATTTTGTGCGCTTGTTACCTGCTTATTGTTTTTTTCTTGGATTAGTTTCGGCATATATTGGCGTGGGTGACTTGTTCTTCATTTTCGTTTCGCCCCGGCGTTGGTCAGTTTTTTGGTATCCTTTATCGACAATATGACGTCAAGTTGAAGCGACGTAACTTATTAACTAGTTATTATTATTATTTAAATAATAAATAACCCTCTGATGAATCTCAAGGTTCACCGCTCGGTAGTGGGGTACAAAGAGTAAATTAACCAATGCTTCCAATCACAAATTTCCTCTGTAGGATTTTGGCTTCGTGTCATTAATACAGTTATATCCGAAGTAATAATGGAAAGTTTTTTTTGTCTCCGGTAAATGCATACATTACAATAACTTAATCTTATTAATCGTATGGTTTGACCAGAAATGGTTCGAATTATGGGCGGACAGGCTTCGCACGTGCCAGGCACACTTGCCGTTTTGGTTCTCAATCAATTTTACGCCGCCGAATTTGGCTTTTTTCGCCCCCGAGTCAAAAATTCGAGCCCGGCCCCGGACCAACATAACAAAAAACCGTGACCTTTGTATCTCGTCTGTTTAACAACATTCGAGGCCAGCCGCCAAAAATTCTCATCTACATTTTTCCCATTGACTCGGCGGACTTGGACTGGTGATAATCATTTAAAGGGGTTACAAATTGTTGGAACACCTATCCGTATTATTTCAACCGCAGCCATAGAGTTGGTTTCAAAGCATTCGCGACTACCCTCGCGTGCCAGCTTGCGCAGTGTCAATTCCAATTCACGGCCTCGATAACAACGCCAAGCAGTCCTGAGTATCGAGCAATTGCAACATGTCACACAAGCATTCCTCTAGTAGCACCTCTATGGTCTCCGACCGCGATGTCGACGAAGCTGACTTTATTGTCCCTGCCGAATCTATCGAGAGCACGAACGTTGTCGAGACGGCCACTGCTGCCTCGCTCATTGGAACGCGACCGACGCAGGTTCACGTCAATCCACGACGCGTATCAGGCACTCCGTCCATATCGTCAACTGTTTCCAGTAGTACAGTCACACCGGCCAATGTAGACGCTATCCGAAAGGACAGGGACAGTATGCCACCACCTTCCACCATACCGCGAACAATTTATGCCACTCCAGAAATCGAACATGGCGAGGATGCAGAGATGGGCCCGCCTTCTCCGACAGCAAGTACAACCAGTTTTTTCACGTCTACTAGCGGCGCAGAGCATTCTGTACATGAAACAGACGCTTACGTGGATGCCCTGGACGACCGTGCTTCTTCAAGAGCATCTGTGGATACTGTACTCGCTGCGGCCGGTCCAGTCGCAGATTCTAATGCGGTCGCACGTGAAGGTGCTCAGGAGAATTTGGAGTCAACACGGTCACCAATGACAACAACTGCGGCCGCAAGTGGGGGATCAACAGTGTTCGAGAAGGCAGGGCAGGCAGGTTCTGCTCCTATAGCAGCGTCCGCTATTAGGAACGGAACAACCAACGGCGCTGCTGGTACGGCAAAACTTCCTGTAGCGATATCAGAGAAAGACGTGTCCCCCAAATCTCGGTGGAGTCTTAAGTGGAAGTTAATACTAATAGCTGTGATTTTGGCCATTGCAATTGGGGTTGGTGTCGGGGTTGGTGTCGGTGACGGAACCAGAAAGCACCAGACGAGTAACACTCCTGTGTTTGGTACCAGTAGTTCGGCCTTGCCATCATCAACGTTATTTACTCCTTCGTCAATTGGAACACTCTCAATTGCAAGCAGTACGGTTACCCCGTCCGAAATTTCCGCATCTGTTGCAAGTTCTGGCGTTGATCCCTCTGCGGCAGCGACGTCGTCATCCTCTACCTCGTCATCGAGTGCGAGCAGCACAACCGCATTCTCGACGTTCTCAACTGTGACCACGACAAAGTCACCTGCCTCTGGATCTATTTCATCTCCTCCGACTACTTCTCGGCCATCTTCTGACAACCCACCGACAAGAACTTCCTCGTCGAGCCCTGTTTCACTGTCCGTATTCAGAAGTACGTACACGACCGCGTTCCCAACAACTGTTGCGCAAACCAGGACTTATTTGGGTTTCCCATTCGTTACCACGGTTGTGGTAACCACAAGGGCTGTGGAAACAGCTACTTTCACATCAACACTTTCGTAACAAATATTGCATCTGCATACAAGATAAGAATAGGTTTGGGTTTTATGGTAGACAGCGCTTGTTTACCGCTGCTGGAAAGTCTGTAATTTATGGGTTACTTTGTAATTTATAGCGATTCGACGACGAGGGGTCTTTTTGTTTTGGAACTGCCGATAATAATACTAGCAACAAATTCCGTCAGATTTTATTAACTTGCGCAACAAAATAACCTGGCTTTTTAAATGTACACGGATCCAGTTGTCGTGACTTAATTGGACAACGACTGTCGTACGAGTCGCCAACACGCTCGCTTAAACGGGCTCACCTGACACAAACTGGATCATAAATATGATAGCGTCCTGATCTTTTGTAGATTCCTCGCAATACGTGACTCTGAGCACCTATTGATACATCTCTGATTTTTACTATAGGACGATATGCCATCGAAAAGAATAATTATTCTCTGCGACGGTAAAAAAAATAACGCGACCCTGACAACAGAAACCGCGCAATTTCATCGTGGCAACGCAAATATTTACTAACCGTACACTTTAGGGACGTGGCAGAACTCTCTGTCGGATATGGGCCAGAATCCAAGCAATGTCGCGAGACTCTCAAGGGCCCTAAAGAGTAAAGATGATCGCAACAAACTTGCACCCGCTATACAGCAAATAGTTTATTATCATCCAGGTCTAGGCACGGAAATTGGACCATTCAAGTCTCTCAGAAATTTATTATCAGGTACACTGCAGAAGGAGAGAATGCACTTGAGGCGTTAGAAGCCTTGGCTAACCAAAATGCGATCAAAGGAATGTTTGGCTCGGGCCTCGTGGAGCAAATCAAGGACGTGTACAGTTTCATATCGTACAACTTTGAGATTGGCGACGAGTTATTCTTCTTTGGGTTTTCCAGGGGCGCATATATTGTCCGCGCAATAAGCGGATTTGTTTCAGACTTTGGCATTTTAAAGAAACCTGGCATGTCCGAGTTTGTCGAAGTGTTTAAGTTGTACACGGAACGACCATTCAGAGCAAACACTCAACTTCAGGAGACGCAAGCTAGTTTGCTTGAACACAATACGTTGATAGCACCTAGCTTCATTACGGTGAAAGTCATTGGTTGTTTTGATACAGTGGGAGCGTTAGGAATTCCAAGGTTTCTGCCATTTCAAAGTCGCAAATATGAATTTCTTAATTTGAGCTTGAGCAGTAGTATGAATATTGTGACCCAAGTCTTATGCTCCATGCACTAATCATTCATGGGCTAGATGTTGAGCATGCGTTCCACGCACTTTCGTTGGACGAGAACAGAAAGCCATTTGAGCCGACTCTCTGGTTTTTCACAAGCAACCAGGATCCTCAGAAATTCAAACAAGTCTGGTTTACGGGTTCGCACGGTAACATTGGTGGGGGGGATATGGAGTATATTGTCCGTGGCTCCAATTTATTGGGATCCAGGGACGATAGTCCTAATGTACTGTCAGATGGAACTCTGATTTGGATGGTTTCCGAATGTGAGGATCTATTGAGTTTTGACATGGATTATTTACATATTGACATCATGGCTGGTCACACGCTCCGGGATGGAAAAATGAATTATGCTGGCAGTGACGATAAGCGGGCGAATCAGCCCGTCCCGATTGAGCGGACCACAGGGAAGCAGCCTATTTGGTATCTTGGACCCATATGCGATATCTACGGAGGTATCACGGGCAAGGTGTATTTATTAACAGGCAGGGAGACACGTACTGTGAACAAGTACGTTAATCAGAAGAAAGTTACATCTAGCGGTTTCTTTAAACGATTGATCACTGGCAAGTTTAAGACAATTACTGCGTTTGAAGGAGCGTTCGTGACAAATGAATCCGTCCATCACTCTGTTCAGTTGCGGATGGAGAAGTCCGGCAAGACAAGCCGTCCACTGGTTGGGTTTCAGTTAGTCAATACGAATAATACTCAGGCTGACAACGAGATAAGCGTCCTGGCATTCAGTGGTTTCGAAAAGAGTTTCTGGGACGAGCAGCATCAGGATGTCCTAGATCCGATGTCGTCAAATTCCTAACGTCGTCGTGCCAGATTGACCGAGCTTGTTCGCATTTGCTGTGACTGTGAAATATATATTCACTTATATTACATCTATACTGGATGGTTCAATTACCGATATATATATTTTGAGAATAAATTGCTGTCGGAAATTACACGTGACACTCAATCATAATTAGTCCCCTACTACAAACTGACCAAACAGATGCGGAGAATAAGAAGCTGTAAAGCCAAACCAGACATAATTCATAGACAACACCGACATACGGCCGTGAGAATGTGCCTGTGCTCGCGGACCATGGAGCGCAAATACAATTATATAGAATCTACATAAACCAACAACCGTCCAACACCAATGCTATGGAGCAGTAAACCAAAACAAAAAGGATTAGTATCAGGCATTATCGTCATATGAAATTGAACCTATGAGGATTCTCCGGCAACATTGCCGTTACAGGCTCCGGAATGAGTGGCGAATAGTGAGGTTTTGCAAAACCTCTGGGTATAATATTCACTTGATCATACCCGGGAACGTGGAGAAATTGATTATCAAGGGTCGACTCAGTCTCGCCCTTTTCATACGCCCGCTGAGTTGAAGCCGTAGTTGAGACGACACTCAAAGGTGTTTCCATATACTCAAGTATACTAGGACCGCGTCCGCGTCCATTGTTCATGACGCTCAAGTACTTGTCTTCATACCTAGGGCTCGCGTAAAACGATAAAGAGAAATGGCCTTGGTCAAAATTCTCGGTAATGATATCTCGCGGATCTGCCGCGGGAACGCCGTAATCTAACTCTTTCGACGGTACAAATATATATGCCAAAATTGTCGCGCAGCACAGGAGCAGTGAATGAAGAGGCAGCGACGACATTGTAAGGTACTTAAGCACAGCGGGAACCGCCTCTGAGGCAGTGGATTGCTGGCCAAGAGCACGATGGAGTAGTTCTGGAAGTGCCAGTGCCTGTTAAAGTACATTAGCGCCATGATTAAACCCCTGTACAATTTTTGTTCATACCGTGCACAGGGTGCCGACAATGACATATATGTACGCTACAATCCGGTATCCCACTTTTCTCGCACGAATCCTTGGCAGGAAAGAGTATGCAAAAGTAGCCGTCATTCCCGAGACCAGCAACGTGATCAGGCAGAGTGCGACAGCGCTGGCAGCAATCGCAGTTTTGCTGCCCATGTACCAAACCATCGAACCCGACTGTGCAAAGCAGGTACCAAAGACGCTTGAATCGTTGGTATAAAGGATATAGACGGGGAGCCAAAAAATAACGACGGCTCCTGCGAAAACAAATACCTTGGCCACAAACTGAAGTATCACGAGCACCGCCGAATGATTGTCGACGTGCATGTCTGACTGAAGCCTCGACTCATAAGGAGAAGCGGATCTGGTTCGCAGAGATTCCAGTATTGAAGGGAGAACGAATACCAAATGACAAAGTGGGATGGCGACCGACTCCAACGCGAGCAGAATCGGTAAAACTGGCGAGTCAGTCATGCCAGAGTTGCATTCGCTGTTGCCAACACCAGAGGACACAATCAGATTCAGAATGCTGCACGTCAATAGCACAATTGATAGTCCCATAGCTCTTCGTTCTAATGCGCCGAAAAGAAGGAACCATTTTGACCGGACCAAGGCTAGAAACGAAAACGACCCAGAATGCACATATTTGACCAAAATCCTTGCAATAGCGGTTGTGGCCAGAATAAGCGAACAAGAACAAGAAATAATAGATGAAATGGTTAGAGGATTCAATGGCATAATGTGTGCCAAAGTGTCTGCTTGCGAATATGCAAGTGGAAATGGCTGATAGTCCTAATAATGAAGCGAGAAACTGAAACGAAAGATGTGGATTCACAAGTGATAGTCTTTGAGAAGATGGGAATCTAGGATATTAGTTGCGAAGGATCAATCTCAGCCACCGCACGTTATGGACTCTTTAGATATGCATGACAGGACGCGACGCGTTTGTACGGATCTAGATAGGTCCCGACCGACGCTGAACCTTGGATCCATAATGGACGGGCCCCCTTGGCAATAACTAAGGATGCTCGGCGACATTTTGCACGCGTCTTTCTACGCGTTGCGATGGCGCGTGTCGTGCGGCTCAAGCGTGTTGACGCGTTGGAACGCGCCAAGGGATCTCCTGCAGCCAATAACGAGACAAATAATGCAAGGGCACTCTGCCCCGCGCATAATAAGCGGCGAACAGGTCACATACCTCAAGCGGCCGGGACCTCGATCCATGCAATTCATATCTTCTTAATACGCTACATCGTTGGATATCTGAGATGTCGTTATATTCGAATCGACGCCACGCCGCCACTAATATCGTGCTATACGCTCGACGTACATGAATAATCTTCGTCCATCATGAGATTCATGACAGAGCTACGGATTGACTATGTTTATCGGGAAATCTATTGGCTTCTATAAATAAAAACATAATGAACGCGCCAAAATTGAATGCGCGGGTGGGTCCACGGCGAGGACTCCAATGCAGGTGAAAAGCAAATCATAAAAAAAGTCATACGAATGAAAGACGGTCATGAAAGTCGTGAAGAGGACGGTTAAACAAACAACACCGCCCCAAAGTGAATCCAAAGATCCTCAAAAAGTATCCAGCATATAATCATCGCGCTAATGTTTTAAAGTAGAATAATGAAGATAAGATGACTTCATTACGTTGGATCTATCTCCATCTCGGCTTCTCCTTGACTGTGCCTATACTTTTCCGTACGGAAGATCTCTTAATTGAATTTCCAGTCGATGTAATCAAGGCAGGAGGGGCTGCACCGGAATCCGTAGTATCTATAGAAGTTGGAGATCCGTACTTGATGTAATACTTCTGCTGAGAATTCGGCGATAAGCCCGCCGGCATCTTGTAACCTTGCCCCGCCGCCTTCATCGGAGTCTCTGGAGGAATGGCTGGAACTGGGGGGAGGGAATCTTTAAGATCATGGATAACCAGATTTGCTCGTGATGGTTTCTTAGCTAACGCTGACAGATTTGGAGTACTAGCGTGATGATTGAGCGATGCAGTAGGTGCAGGTCCGAACGGATCTCTGGATGAGACAGTGCGAACTCTCGGAGTTCTCTGCGATAAATGAGTCGGAGTACATGACTTCGGCACAATGGTGGTAGGTTTCGCAACTTTACTGGTACTCGTAGCAACTGACGACTTGGCCGACTGACTCATAGGCGTCATTGCGGTCTCCCTGGCGGTCGTAGATAGTACCTGACTCTGCTTTTTCTTTGGTGTCACGGGCACCAGAGAGTTCGCTCTGGGTCTCAACTCATTCGATACCCGGTGTACTTGAATCGTAGATGATGCCGACTGAGGAATAGCAGGGATCGGTGGAATGTCAACATCTGCAGTCATGAACTTCGGTTGAGGTATACCTGAAGCCCGCCGCTTGTTGCTCGGATACCCGGAATACGGAGTCCGCGGACGCGGCAAAGATGATGGTTCCGTGAACAGATCTGGTGTGATGCTAGGCCGCTTTCGGACGGGAATTGCGGATGCCGGTGCCTTAAGTGAACGCAGCCGCTCTGGCGACGACTGTCGTCGACTCTGCGTTGGCGTGCGAGTCTCATTCTCTTTCGTTTTTCTGGTAACAGTCGGAGTCTGCAGGGAAGGGTCCTCATCAAATGGAGATGATGACCGCGACAAATTTGGCTGTGAACTAGCGTCTTTATTCGAGTTACGGGAAGTTCGTGATCGACTGCGGCTGCGTCCAAAATTAAACTCAACTGTAGATCCTGAGGTGGAGGATACAGATGACCTCATAGAGGATCTGGATTCCCGACCCCCAGTCAATCCAAATTTCTTCCTTATATCTAGACCATATTTGTCGTCAATGACTACTATGCGCTCGTCGAGACTATGCCAAAAGTCGTTGAATTGCAAATACTCTCTCTTAATGTCTTCGTTATTTGTCACTTTGTCCTCCATTGCCCGTGACAGAAGTTCCAAAACTTTAAGTATCTCAGGGATTAACTCTGTCGCCTTTAATTGATACAACTCCATTTTGCGGTGGTCGACGACGGCTTTCGACTGAACATCTTCAAGATTCTGCATAACACGGTCAATTTCAGTCATAAGCTTTCGAGCCTATGCTACCAATCAGCCTTTATCCCACTAGTAATATAGTGTTTGATATATACCTGGTTACAAGCCTCTTTAAGCATGTAAATCCACCTGTCTTCTCCCATTTCTTTTTTAATTTTATCAACCTCCAATGAGAGAATATTCCACTTAGCCTCCAATGCTTCACGTCTCGTTATTAGATCTTGACACGCGTCTGGGAATATTTGTTCAAGCCGTGGTACTATATCCCTCATGATTTGATCGAGAGTGTCAAGACTGACACGAAGCGGCTGCAGCTTCTTTGAGAGAATATATAACCTAATGTAAACATTAGCCTTTGACTCGCTTGTGAGACTACAACACGACCGTACTTGGAGTTTTGCTTTTTGTCTGCATCTCGTAAGTTGACTAGCTTTCCATGTCCATTCACTGGACTCTGCATTAACGAAGTCATCAACCCCTCCAGGTCTAAAACACCTTTTAACCTGTCACTTTCGATAATATCATGCGTTCGTTGACAATGCTGCAGATCTACCAACAGTGCTTCACTCTCTTTCATGACGCTTTCGACATCAGCCATGACAGTATCGTGAAGTTCAGTCCACTCCAGAGCAATATCTACCTGTTCCCTACTCTTTCTCAAGCTCTGTTCAATATCATCAACAACCAACAAAATACCTTCCGCATTTTTGCTCGTATGATTGCGATCATTGGTTCGCGAGCGTAGAAAGTCGAGATGGTCTCTCGTGTTAACAAACTGCTTTTCAACTAAAGACAAGTCTTCGGCATCCGCTGCCACCGATCGAATATCCTTTTGTAATCGAAGCTCTTCAAATCGTGCTCTAACAGTCTTGATCCTGTCGAAAAAGGTAACCAGGGACTCGTCGTTCTCATCCATGGATGGTAGAGGAATAGACGACAGCAACGTGGCAGAACCAGTGAATGGCAGTGCCGTGAACTCAGACTTCGAATACCTTGATAACGGTTGAGAGTCCGACGCCATGTTGTTGCGTGGGTGGCGAGGTTCACAGTCTCATATAACGAATCAGTCAATTTCTCGTCGTTGCTTAATGCAGTAGAGTGACAGGTGTTTGTTTACAAAGTAATGGGGCAAGACGTCATCAAGATGACTCCGCGGATTCTCTTCCAAACGACACCAGATTCGACGGTATTTAAAATCGGAGTTCTTGCGACACAAATGTTGAAATATCTGGTCGGATTGAGAGATTGGCAGCCATATGGCGGTATGGGGCCCCAAACGAACTGGGACCCGGTGATTCCGTATTTCCTACTACAGAAGAATGTAAACAAATGACGCCACGCGAAAAACATAGCGCGCCCAACTCTGGGCTTTAAACCCTTACGAAGATACGGCCATTCCACCTACGATTGCGGACCAAATCCGCCATTCGCAGGTCCCCACTAGCTGGAGATTCTTTGTTTCTCTATGAACCTGTATAGGCCAATTCCTCGTTTTACGTCGTTGCGTCTAAATTCCGGTTTTGGCGCCGCAGGGTTCATTTTCAGTTCCAATTTACCCGGGCAGGCTGACCCGAGCTAACCAACACGGGCATGGCTTACATCAGTTGCTGTATGACAATGGACGTTGCTGTCCGGGGTGAGATTCAATGGCTGACGGGGGGATAACTTTGCTGTCTCTCGGTGATCTGCTTTCTCGCGGATCACTGTGCAGAAATTGTCATCATGGCCTCTCTGGTGCTTTCCGCATCCGCCGCGACGACGCTCGTCGTCATCATCATCTCCGTATGCGTCGTGCGTCGACGAACCTCCGAGGCCTTACTTGCTACAAAGAAGCCCAACCCCCAGGACGTCACGAGCAGCTCACCCGAGCCCACGACGCTCAGCAAAAGCCTTGCATCGGCACTGCCCGACAGCGTCATCTTCCCGCATGATACCGCCGCCTTCAAGCAGTCGATGAATTCCTACTGGGCCAAGCAGGAGTCCGAAGTGATCCCGGCATGCGTCGTCCGGCCACGCGACGTTCAGCAGCTCTGCACGGCAGTCACTGTCATCAAGCGTGAGTACGACGAACGACAAAAGCATCCTGGTGACGAAATGACCCAAGGACTGTTTGCTATCCGCAGCGGTGGCCACTCTCCGGTTCCTGGTGCTGCGAGCATCAAAGGAGGTGCTGTTATCGATCTCAGTCTCTTGTGTGAGGTGACTCCCTCGGAGGATGGATCGAGTGTGGTTATCGGAGCTGGCGCCAAGTGGATGGATGTTTCTAAAGTTCTGGATGGCAAAGGTATCGCTGTGGTAGGAGGCAGGAATTCTGCTGTTGGCGTGGGCGGTTCGACATTGGGGGGTAAGCTCCTTCTACTTTGCACACCTAGATTCGCTGCTTCCCAGAGCTGACACAATGGCACAAACAGGCGGTCTCTCGTTCTTCAGCCCCCGCTTCGGCCTAGTCTGCTCTAACGTCCTTAGCTACGAACTCGTCCTCGCCTCCGGCTCTATAGTCACAGCGTCCGCATCTACCAACCCTGACCTCTGGCGCGCCCTCAAAGGCGGTTCCAACAACTTCGGCATTGTCACGCGCTTCACGGTCCGGAGCTTCCCTTGCACCAAAATATGGAGTGGGTTCCTCTATATACTCCCGTCCCAAGCCGCCAAGGTCCTGGCGGCCTTCCACGAATGCGTCAATAGAGCGGCGCTGGACGATCCCAGCACCTCGTACGCCGCCGGCCCCATGGCCTGCTTCTCCTATATCCAGAAACTCAACATTCAGGCCATCGCTGTGAATCTTGCCTATACAAAATCCCCCGAGAACGGGAAGAAATGGCCAGCATACTGGAGGGCCTCATCGTTCGGATCGCTGTGGCCCCTCTGGAGCACCTGCAAGGTTCGCACTCTAACCAGTGCAACCGACGAAATGAGTGTACTCAACCCCCCGGGTAGGTGCCAGGTGTTCGCCACAACTACCATCAAGAACGACCCTGACACACTCGCCGCGGCTCACGCCGCCTACTGCGATGCCATCACCTCAATCGGCCGAATCAAAGTCAAGGGCCTACTCTGGACGCTCGTCCTGCAGCCACTCTTGCCGGACTGGGCAGGTACAGACGATACGAATCCACTGGGCCTCTACGACTGTCGTAACGACCCGCTCGTTATCGTGAGCTTCACGGTCAACTGGGACGAGCGTCGCGATGACGAGTTCGTCAAGATGACAACGCGCCGCGCTGTCGAGCAAATCGATGCCTTTGCAGCAGCTAATAAAACGGGCCATCTTTATCGGTTCTTGAATTATTGCGCGGAGTGGCAGAGGCCATTTGAAAGTTACGGCGGGGAGAATTGGCGGTTCCTGCAGGGCATAAGTAGGAAATATGATCCGGAGGGATTGTTTCAGAGGGGGTGTGTTGGTGGGTTTAAGCTTGATACAGTGCATCCGGAAGCTTGAGTCTTTTCAGAAGTAAACGGATCTATCTGTAATTTGCAAATCAACTCGTTCTTCACAAGGGCACCGCAAAATGGAATAGGCTGAAGTTGGTCAACAAGCGTTTGTCGGCAGTGGTGGTAAGACTGTAAAGACTTGTAGAAGAGCACGTCCAGACAATGAAATTCACCACTAACTAAATCCCTAGTCGGGCGAGGGTGATCAAAGCCTCTGTAAGACCACATTCGCCGCCACCTATATATGCCTGGAAGACGTTCATCACGCGGATCGAGCAGACCGTTCGGGATCATGGCAACTTTGAATTGAACACTTATGGCAAGTGA
>JANJPG010000001.1:0-46641 GCA_030407185.1 Lipomyces yarrowii
CGCCCATTGACCATTATGCTACGCTCGACTTTGGAAGATTTGAGGAAATATACAATGTAAGTTGCGCTTTTTACATATTATCAGGCCAAAAAGCTAAAACTTTTTGCTAGGTTGGTTATGACTTTGCCAGACAGTTCGTCGAAAACTTGCAACGGGAAGAAAAATTTCCAAAGATTGCTGGCATTTCACATTTCGGCGGCGTGCCTCGACGAATAATCCAACGTCGAAATTCGGTGTGATTTGTGCCACGAATTACAATTCTGAGTAAAATAGCTATTTGTATATTTTTAACCTAAAAATATTTCAGTACAAAATTTGATTTTTTTAATGAATGTACATATCCATGAATCATATAGTCCTTGAAATAACATGAGCTTTAATATTCTAATCGACCCTCTATACAATCCCAGAAATCCTCTACAAATTGCTCGCGGCCATCGCCGCCTCGAACGGCCAGATATATCCGTTGATCGACCGCAGGTTCCCAAAGACCAGGGTTACCGCCGACAATTCGGCCGCCTGCCTCAGCCAGGATAACCCAGCCGGCGCAGACATCCCAGGCGTAGCATCCACCTTCCTACACTAGTTTAGTCCAATGATCGATGTTGTCCAAATAACGTTAATATATATTATGCCGGCTTACCCAATAAGCATCCAACTGTCCGGCGGCGACCGCACAGATATTCATGGCCGCGCTACCCAACGACCGGAATCCGTGAACCATTTTGCCGTCCTCGGCCGCGAGCTTCTTAAAAGTGTCGGTCTTGACTTGATAGTTCACGCCTGATCGCTGGGTTCCCCACTCGATCCCGATCAACGCGCTTTGCAGCGTCAGCTTTGTTCCGGCCGGCGGTTGTCGGAGTGGTAACTTGTGGATGCCGTTCAAGAACGAGCCCTGGCCTTTGATACCAGTGTACATGAGATTCAAGAACGGGTTGTACACGACGCCGACAACCGGTTCACGATTGATGGCAAAGCCAAGGGAAGTGCAGCTAAATGGGAAGGAATGAATGAAGTTCGTAGTTCCTGGTTCATAGATCAGACACAAATGACAAGCGGCAGAACGCGAGGTAGTTACCATCAATTGGATCTAATCTTGGTCAGTCTTTGATGGGAATATAATAACGTCCTCGGCAGGAGGACAAAGTTGGCACTTACCGACAACAAATGTGGGTTTGTCTGACAATTTCGTAACTCCAGGCACATAACTCTCCTCGCCCATGAACTCGAAATGAGGGTACTTCTCGTTGCATTTGGTTGCAACCAATTTCTCGACCGCCGCATCGGTCTCCGTGACCAGGTCGACAGCTACACGGCCGAACGCCGGTCAGTGTTCCAGGGTAGGTTCCGAGAAAACAACGGGAACATACAGTTTGCCTTGTCATCGTACGTGGTCTGGCCGGTCTTGGAAGTGATGAGCTCACCAGCTTGCTTGGCAAGCTCGACCAAGAAGTCCCTGATTTCATTAAGATCTATCGTTGCCGCCATATTTCCTAATATTAATTATCAGTTGGTCTGCCGAAATTGTGGGATCAAGCAAATATATCTGGTGGTCTTAGTGCCTCCGCATTGCCCCTGAAGGCTGCAGCGAATAACGTCATCGATTCAGGACCATATGTGTCGTCGCAACCATAACGACCAAGGCCCTTAACTAAAAGCAAGGCACAGAATAAAAATGTAACTATGACGTTTCTCAAGATTCGTGTATTAGTTATTTCTCAAGTACAAAAGAAACAAAATCCAAAAAGCAGAACCCGAACGGCAATCTACGTAATATGATAGATAAATTTACTATAAGCAGACATCCCAACATAAAGGCGACATTACAGAATACTCCGCACCAAACACATGACAGTCTTAACACCTGTAAAACACATAACATACCATAGCAGTGCGAATACCCAAAATTTTTGTTATATCAAGCCGTACGTACTTATAATAAAAAAAATGCTATTGCAATCAAAATATTATTCTTTTGGTTAAAGTTCCCAATCGTGAACCTGCGGAGAAAAGCTGATGACTTCCATATGAGTCCTATTTTGGCGCGACGCAAGAACGACGACTTTCTCGTCCTCAAACGCGACCCTCCAGACAGCTTCATATGTGCATGGAAGATCCCGAATATGGTGCCCTGTCTTGATGTTCCAGACCTTAACGCGGCCATCACTGCCTCCCGTAACAATGCGATGCTCGTCAAACTGGAGAGTCGTGACCGAATTATCATGAGCTGCCAGTCGATGGACACACGTCATACTCTTCAAGTCCCACACTCGGGTTGACCCGTCCGAACTTCCGGTAACCAGCGTATCGCCGAGCATCTGCAATTGGCCCACCAGAGACGTGTGGCCTTGGAGAACAGCAAAGCATTGACCAGACTCTGCGCTCCAGATCCGGACAGATGTATCAAGAGAACCAGTGGCGATTTTGACGCCATCAAATGCTAGCGCGTAAATCTGGGAGAAGTGGCCGGTAAGGGTGTGCAAGAGCACACCGCGCGAGATACTCCAGACTTTTGCCGTGGTATCATAACTGCCGCTCACACAGATATCGCCGTAAACCTCGAGACAGCGCACGCTGGCCTGGTGGCCGAGCAGTACGTGCTTGCACGTTCCAGTTTCAATATCCCACACTCGCAAGCTAGCATCGCGAGAGCCCGAAATCGCGGTGCGGCTGTCGCTCATCTTGAGGCACCGTACCGTGGACGTATGACCGTGTAGGACCATCCTGCACCGACCCGTCTTGAGATCCCATACCCTCACGTCGCGATCGCAGCCGCCGGAGACGAGGGTATCACCCCATGGCATGATTGCCCAGACCCCCATGACATGGCCTGTGAGCGTGTGTATGAGACGGCCCTCGGACGTGAACACATGAATTCGTGAGTTGTCCAGTGCGACCACAATATACTTTTTTGTCAAATGGAGGCAGGTCACAACGCCCTGGTCCGTGGTTACATGGCGTGCGATTACCAGACCACCACTGAGCCAAGCAGAATCGACCAAATAGCGCTGTTTGAACAGAGTTCGGTAGGATCGTGGCCGGATTTTACTGGCAACGATAGGAAGATAGGTCGATTCCATCATCGAGAGCTCGCCATTATGAGTTGTGGTCGAGGTGACTGAAATGGGAACAGTCGTCAACGGCGCGCTCGATGTTGGTGGAGACGAAACAGAGATCGTTGTCGTCATGTTTGGAGAATTTTGTGGGAGGGAGAACGCGGTTCCCGCTGCATCGCCATATGCAGGTGTATGGACAAACGGCGGGGAGAGATGTCCTTGCGCTGTCGGAAGATAGTCTCGATCTGCTGGCTGCTCGTTGTAATGCAGTCGCTCTGATCGTCGTTAGTTGGATCGATAATCGCATATAACTAAAAAAAAAATGAGAATATACCGCAAAGACCTTTCCAGGTTATGTCGTCAGAAACGACGGCGGCCCAACGTCTTGAGACCTGACTGGCACGTGCAAGAGTCCGGGCATCATCGACATGGGAGAGGATTCGCAGACAGACTTCGTTCGGAAGGACCTCGAAAGGGTCCTTCTTGAGAAGAGGCGACACATACGCCAATACAAAGGATAGCGTCGAGGTGTCGCAGGAGTCGAGCAGTGCTGACAGCAGAGCCTCGCGCTGGGATCTCGGGAGGGCAGAGAAGTCGCGGGCGAGATTGGCGAGTGAGGTCGAGTACGGATCTTCGACTGGCGCGGGAGACTGTAATGACTGTCCGTGGAAGAAACTGCTATTGAACGGACCAGGCGATGGCGCCGGAGTCGGTGGCTCGGGAAAGGCAGCAGAGTGGGAAGTTGAGGAGTGATTCGGTACAGCAACAGGAACGGAGACCGGTCGCGGCGCGGCGGATGAGGACGGCAGCGGACCGGACCCGTGCATTATGGACATCAGCACTGGTTGCTTAGAAGACAGAAGGCATATATATTAGTTATTATTGTTATCGCCTGATTGCTGGTTGCTGGTTGTGAGTTGAGGACGAGGCAGTTGATTGGGGCAGTTGTGGTGAAGGCAAAAAGAAAAAAGTCACGAAATGCGGAGTGCTTACTCCAAAACGGCGCCAACTTTTTTGACGCTCTGAGATCTATCACACCTGCAAAAACTCGACTGAGGTAGTTCACATTTTGTATCTGGGGACCACGACCACTTTTATTTTTATTTTTTATTAACTTCTTTATTATTACGGTGACTTAACATATAACAAGAATATATTGCCACTGACAAGGTAGTGTACCGCATTCGCCCAAATGCACGTGCTCTGTGTTGGACGTCCCAACGCCACTAGTGTATCATTATTAGCAGAAATATATCGTAGTTAGTTCTTTTTCTTCCTTTCGGGTTTGGAATATTATACTACATTTTCATTCAAACGATGACAGCGAGAAACAGCGGTAGAAAAGTCGCCATGCTCGGAGTTACAAGACAGTCCACATATATCCAAGCGACTCTCCAAACCAAGGACAGGTGAATGAATGTCACTGTTAACAGCGAATCATAACAAAGTGACAAGATAAACACGCAAATCAGCCACTTATTTGACCGGTACTCATGAGATCTACCAAGCAATCACGCCGCCATCTAGACCACTATGCCACTCTTCTCAAGTACCCGCCCTCCCTGGACGGCATCAAATGTTGACATCCCAATAAAGAGCAACTAAGGATTCCATTATCTCCACTAAATCATAATTCATAAAAAGAACAAGATTTTGAATAAATATTTTGATATTGAACTAGAGGTTATGGTGTCTGGGACGAAAGGAAAGGAAAGGGTGATTTACAGAAGCCCTCGAGGGATGGCCTTGTCGCTGCGCTAACCTGCAGATCCTTGAATAGCAGCATATGGGAAGAGCAAAAAGAAAGAAATCGGTCAGGATCGAGAGAACACTTCACCGTGTGGGACTCATAAATCAACTACTGTAAGCTACCCACCTACTTTGAAGAAAAGCCAGATGATGCCAATACGAAGCGCGAAGGATTGGATCATAATTTTTATTCAGAGGGTCGCAGCAGATCCAGTTCTTATTAAACTCCATTACCAATATATATATGTACAACAAAAATCATGCCAATAGACGCCGCACACACAATAAATTCATTACGCTGGGTAAATGTCAGCTGCGTCACCTCGCTTCCGCAACCATATCGACTGCAATGTTCACCAAGGCCACCATTATCTCGGCAGCAATTAAAATAATAACAACAAACTCCAAATACTCCTCATGCGCGTGTCCAAGCTGTTCCTTCAGCATCTGCAGCAAGTCTGAAATTACCTCTAACCGCTGGTTCAAAACAGACACGCGCTGGTTAATTTCGAGATAGCTCTTCGTCGCCTGATACAGCGGCTCCAGCTGCGGCTCTGACCACATGAGCTCTGGCGAATCGATAATCGAACCGTGGAGGTTAATGTTGATCCGTAGAATAAACAAATCGCCAATCTGCATCATGATCTTCTTGCGCGACATCTGAACCTTGCCCGTTCTGGCAATGCCGATCGGAATATCTTGCGTGGTTTTGATTGTGTGATCCACCAGCTCTTCGAATAATGAGATCTTGACCGACTGCGCGATCGCATGCGAAATCGAGAGCTTTGTCATGTAATTCGACGCATCTCGCAGAGCAATAAAATCATTATAGATTCGCGGCTGATATGATTTTGTAATGTAGTAGTTGAACTCTTCAATCTGCACATCCTGTGGAGCCAACTTTTCCAGCTCAAATCGAGGGAGTTCCCGCAGAAATCTTTGCTCCTCCTGCACTGTGAATCCCCACAGGACAATGACTCCATACTCAAACACAAAGATCTCTGAAAACTGTGCAATCCCAATTCGGATCTCCGCACCTTCTGCATCTAACCGCACCAAGTCCTGCTCAGGCTCCACATTTTGCAGGCCGTCTGCGTGTGATCCGTCGGAGCCGCTACTACTTCCATCGTAAGGTGATTTTGCACCGACTGGTGGGGGCTCGTCATGTCGATATGAGTAGACGGAATATAGGCAGTCGTCAAATATTTTCGGCGCTGCCCTATGCGCCTTTCTAGTCTGAAGATACCGTGCAAACTCCTTCAGTCTATAAGACGACGCGGTGCAGTACGCTGTAACTCTTGGCAGTGTCTTGCGATCTGTCCTGCCGAGCCGCTCAGGATCGCGGTAAAAGTCGTCGGCACTTTGAGGAAGAGGTCGCAGACGCTCTGGAAGCGCCTGATCTACCTGATGTGGTAGGTTTTCTGGTAGAAATTTCAGCTTTTGAATAATCTTCGACGTCCGCTGCGGTCCTTGCTTGGGCGGACCAAGACCAGGAGGAATGGCTGTCGGACGTCGCCCGTCTGCGAAGGACGTCCGGCCTGAGTCTGATCCGGACGACTTCCTTGTCGGACCAGGGTCCGTAGGTGGCCTTGATCCGGACGGACTCGAAATCGGAATCGGACCGCCGTATTGGTCGAGAAGGGGCGCGTCTTCGTCGTCTCCGTACATTTATTCGCTTTTGATGTTCGACGGGTTTGCGGTTATGCACTTAAAACTATACAGGAAGTGGTAGAGAGAGACTGGGGAATTTAACAAGAATACTTTCTGGATGCAAGCAGCAACCCTAGCCCATCGAGGCAATTGTGGGAACTCTAGTGCGACCGGGTCACATGATCGGAATCCCTGGGGGTGGTACCAGGAATCATTTACACTGCACTTCCTTCATCACCAGCTTTTACGTTTTTTAGTCAAAAACTACAAATTCATGATACGAAGGACAGATGCTACTGAAGTTGGTCGTTATTTTATTGACGGCTCCAGAGAATTGTGTTGGAAGGATTCGTGTTATAGTATTCGAAGACCCACTTGGTGGGAAAAGGCACGGTTTAGGGATTTGCGGACAAAGAGCTATGTCAATGAAAAGTTGGTTATATAGAATTCAATAATTTGATATTAGTAGTTTAGCTATCGATTCATCGTAATATGTAAAACTGCGGCCACTGCTTAGGTCGCGTTATAGTTTCTAGTGAGCCAAGACTGCGGAATTTAGTGTTAATTAATAATAATGAAATAAGTTAGCGGCACACCTTAAATATGCTTTCGACGTGTCGGTTGCCCTTGTCCGTCGCCGACTCGATAAACTACAACAGTTCAGCGATATTGCAGCAGTCTTGCACCTTTTCAACTGCTGTTGATGCCTCCGATAAAGTATCTTTCAATATTTGACTTGTGAGTGTGCGCGAGGCCGACGCAATCCCGTCGACCCGCACTCCAGGGCGCGTTCAGATATATGGCCGGTCTACAACAGCGCAGGGCGCAGTTTATTATCATTGCTGCTCTTCTATATTCACTCTACATTCTCAGTGTCGTCGTGAAGCCGAAGCGGCTGCTAACAAAGCAATTAACACTGCCAGACCTGGATCGACACACAGTCTTTCAACTGCCACCTCATCTACAACCACTACAAGATGCTAGTATTGATCGGGCCGAATTACTAGGTCTATACGACAAAAATGCTGTGGTGAATCCAGGATCCGGTCAACCTAGGAGGGCCAAGACCACCCACTCCAAATTGTTGTCCAAGTCACGACTGTCTTCTCGATATCCGCCAGATGCGTACACTAGTTCTTTATGGAAATGCAGAACTGGCGAACCTCAAGCAGTTGAGGTTTTCGAAACATTTGTCTCGCTCAAACATAGGATTTTCGAAGTCAGAGTCGCATCAGAACGATATCCAATGACGTACAATCCCTCAATTATAGCACTTCCTCCATCGTCGCACTATCCGTTCCTAATCGTAGCACGCGTCCGCGGTGGTGGATTTTTCCAAGAGTCATTAATATGCGAAGGAAAATACTTCGATGAGCCGTTCGTTAACGCATGGGGATTCGATGTCATGAACAGGGTCATCGGCTGTGCAACAAATCCTCGCGTACTCGTTGTTCCTCAGACTCCTGCTCGCGATTGCACCGGTATTGACTTTATGTCAGATGTCCCAGGCTACCACGATCCCCGCATCTTTTGGTCAAATACTGGGGCACCATTGATGATGGTTAACCAACAATCTCGATACGGATGCTTCGGTCTTTGGATAATTGATCTTCGCTCAGTTTATCCATCCTTACGATATAGAGTCACTCGCGGATTGTTGAACCAGTATCCGACCGTCATGGAGTTAACCCGAAAGGAGGGTCGCGACCCGATAGAAAAGAATTACCTCATGTTCTTCGACACCGACACCGGTGCCGGTTATGTCCAATACGAGATTGGACACGGTTACCGACATTTTGCGCGACTAGTGGGTAACGGCTTGACTACGTCAAACATGACGAGTCCGTTTGAGATTTCGTGCATCAATGAGGACGCCACATGGCACCAGGCCACAAATGCCATCAAGATTGTCCTATGCGACTACGGCGAATGTGAACCTGAGCCAGAAAATACTGTATACCTCGCATTTATGCACAAGAAAGAAATCCCAGAGGAATGGAAGGTCCAGTACAAGCGTTACGTCGCTATTTGGAAGTCACCCGCGCCTTTCGAAATGATTGGTTTTGGATCAAAACATATCCGCTTCGATAACGAAGATGACTGGGAACAAAAATTTAATGTCGAAGGCAAGTTTTTGTACACAGTCAGCATTGCCTGGGAAACGAACATGAATAGGTACGAAGGGTATTTGAACGAGAATGTAATTATCAGTTTAGGAGTCGGCGATCATGGCAACGCAGCTGTCGTGATGCCGGTCAGGGATTTAATGACTTGCCTGCGGTCGTGTCCTCGCTATTGAGTTTTGAATAAAGACAAATAACTTTTTTGGTAATCCGACCGTAGGTTTTACTGGAGTTATTTACTCCCCTCATGACTTTTGCATTCTCTAAACCATAAATTCTATATGTACAAATTAAATCCTGCTCAACATCGTTGCGCCGACAACCAAATCGACAGCTCTCGTTGCAAACCTCTCGAGCTCTGTGTCGGTATGCTCACCATCCATCTGAGGATCGAACTCAAGTCTCGTCTCGATGCGCCGTCCATCAAGTACACCTCCTTCCACAATGAAACACTTTAGAATATAATCCTTGTAGCGGTACTTCAACTCAGTCCGCTGCTCAAATGACTTGAATAGGTACCGAATCGTTCCGTCCCGCGGTTTGGACTCGTCCGTCACTGTATCTGTCGTGCAATCTTCTGGTTGCGTCAAGGTATCGCTCTGAAGGGCAATATCTGCGGTCGGTGGGATCTTGACGACTTTCCGGTCCAAAAGATCAATGTCCAATTTGTCCAAAAAGTTCTTGACCCCTACTTGAACGGTAGATATCCGGCCTGCCACGCGTCGTCGGAATCGCACGTCTAATTCCTGCTGCTGCAAACACAAGTCTGCCGCCGCGTCACTCTCATGGGCCCGCAAAGATGCCCTGCTGTTCTCGGTAATCCACCTGTCTGTGGTAGGAATCGTCATCTCCACAGGCGGATAATCGCCAAAATCAAACGGGTGAACGTAAGGTGAAGGCACGAATTTCAGGAGGACATAGGTATTGATTCTGGACTCAGCACTCTCTGGCATGAACTCTAGCAATGTTCGCGGACTCTCATCCAAGGTTTCGTTGACCGAATCACGCTGCTCTGAGTTTAGCGTGCCGGTAGTAGCAAAATTGTCAATGAAACGGGTGAATATGGGAGAATTCTCCAAAAAAGTGTATTTTTCTGCAGAATGTAATTTAGATTTTCGTAATCTGTCCGCGTCATGTCCAATTTTGCTTTCCTCATGGAGTGCGTAACCGAATCTGATTAGCTGCATTAGTCAAAAGCCTTATAGGGGAGATAACAGGGGATACGAACGTAGCGGAGTATTCCGGTCTGTCCAGGACATAACCAGTGCGATTCGGTAAAACGTCATCCTTCGTTATCTCATTCAATTTACTGAAAACGCCTGAAAAATATAGCTCGTCGTTGGACAATTCATTGTCTTGTGATTCGACATCATTAGCTGCTTGTTGTTGGCCACTCTCCCGACTTTGCTCTTCGTCAACAATGCCTCTGATCAGCGAACGAACTGTGTCGCTGACCACTTTGTCTGCATTTTCCGTAGGATCAAACCCAATCAGTTGCTGGGCATATTTGCCATCTTCTTTGGGATCGATTAGCTTGTACCGTTCACCCTTCATCTTTGCGTTTTCCTTCGACATAAGCATCGGGTACTCAAACATGAAGTCTGAGACTGTTTGTGAATTATCGATATATGGACGTAGTTTCACTGACCGCCATCGTGTCCATTGACTACTCCGGAAATGCCACGGCAGACTTTCGTCCTCATGTACCCGGTAGAAAGTGGTATCACCCAAAACCAGGGATCCTGCCCGATAAAGCAGTGTTTGCCTCTGCCGTCGGTACAAATTTAGCGACAAAATAACAAGCCTTCTAGCCACATCAATACGTGATGCTGTCAAGGATGAGATCCGAAGTGTCGTTCGATCAATCACATCCACCGCAGTATTTGTCAATCGCGAAATCATGCCAAGCGGAATATCGTCAATTGTAGCCTTCGACGCATAAGATAAGCATGAAAGATCGACGCTGACATCAATGACATTCTTCAGGACATTTTCTAGCTTGCTCATGACTATGTGGCCAATTTCCTCGGTTGCCCGCACAACCAGAGTTAGGTTGCTCGGATTAATGACTACTTCTGCACCAAGCTTCGACCACTCTCGTGGTAGTTTGGCATCTTTAGAAAGCAGCAAAACAAGTTCTCGCCGCTCCTTAAAGTAGTGCACGCGTTCGGTCAAAAGATCTCGTCGAATGGTACCAGAGATCTGCAGCAGCCACACATTATTCATAATATATTTGATGGCTGAGGCTTTTGATGATGCGCGACCGCCATGCAACCGCGCGTATTTTACCAACTGTTCACGATTAAATGCACCATTTAATATCTGCTTTGTCTGCATATATCGTTCCTCAGACATGACGTTTGCCTTGGGCCGCAACTCATCAACCGATTCGACCAAGGTTTCTGACCCAGGAGCTTCCTTGACCAATAATTGCATAGCGCTCGAGTCTATACTTTCAGGTTCTATCAACTGCACCGCCGGTGTGATCGTGGTCCGCCTTTTAATGAATTTGCCTTGGTCGATGATAATGATGTCGTCGGTAGCGTCACTCATCTGGACATCTTCATTCACATTAAAGTGTTCCTCCTCTGCACGGCCATGAGACTCAGCAGGTAAACCTATATTCTTCTGCTCTGCCGTATCGAGTTCCGTCAAGCGGTGCTGATTCCAGTCCTGTCCTTGTTGCGCTCTCTGCAACTGCTCTTGATTTGATTGAGCCAGCCAGGACTCGCCCACTTGGGGACGACCTGTAGAATATAACCACCGCACTCCGGGCAAAACTCCTGGCTCTATTTTCTCTGGCGTTGTCCTGAAAAGTGCAAATCCATGTGACGTGGAATATAGTCGAGACGGTGATGTGAATAACTCATTGACGTTTGTGCGAGAACACCGGCATGATCCGACCAGTACGCGAAATGGCCGCGCCTGGGGTCGAAAAATCATTTGTCGAAACCAGTATTCGTATGGCTGCAGGATGTATATGTACCTGCCACGACTGAAAGAAATCAGTAGCTAGAGCCTCAAACTATGCACATTGAATCGTATATAGTACAAAATGCTATTGGCCAAACATCCAGCCGAAAATATTTAAATTTTGTTCAGTTGGGACTTTGTTGTCGAGATTTCGGCAACCCGAGATCAAGGTTATACCCTAACCCGATCTTGAAAAGTTGGAAATGATGAAACTCCACTGTTCTTCATGCTTAAAAGGTGCTGCCTGGGCTTACATGCGCGTCCGACCGATCTACTGCTGCCGAGGCCTTTGGATTGTGTAGACTGTAGAGCGCAGCAGAAGGTAAGTGCTGGAGACCATTCTCGTTCTGGAGGAGGTAGTAAACCTTTACCTATCATCTGCGGCTTCCACAGTACCTACCTTGCTGGCTTCGGCTCCCTCGAGCTTCACGAGCCTAATGTCTCTCTATCTTTGGGTATTTCTCGGGTTTGCTTTTCTATTCTTGCCAATATTTGCGCTCAAACCGAACTCATAACCTGTTGTGAATTTATATATGTATATAGTATTTGACAACCGAAGTTAATCTACTACATGCTATTCAGAACGCACTAGTGATATACGTGAAACACTTGGACCGATACTCTGGCGCAGGCTTAATGTGATTCCAGTGCCTGGCTATTGTAGATATCATTGTACCTGCCTAATGCTTTCTGAGCTAGAATTTTGAAGTCCATGCCGGCAAACCGATTCGGGTCAAGGGCTTGAGAGACTGCTGCTTCTGCAGCCGTCAGTTCCACACCGAGCATCCGTTTGGAGATCAATTTGGCGGTGCCTGCGGCATGAGTAACCCAAACGGCAGCACAGACCCACATATTCTCCACATTTTGCACCTTGCCTGCAAGCGGTAGATTATCCGGAGTGACGCTGAAGATGCCATTGAACTGTTCGGCGTCCGGGTTTCGTTCGACAGTGACGAACTCTCGGGCATTTTTCAAGCACTTCTCACTCGCGACAGCTAGCAAGGATGCAAATTCGGGACCCCATGAACCAATAGCCGATGTTCCGGGTTCCTCCCATACCGGCTTATGGTCATAGCTTCCCATACCGTCTCGGTCTCCGTGATCACGGGCGTACACATGATACTCGGGCCAACGAACAAATGGATACGGTTTGCCAGTGCGATGTTCGCGTCGGGGAGTAAATCCATATGGATGAGCTACCGGAATTACAGGAAAGGGCTCTGTGCCAGAGACCTCGCTCAAAATGGACTTTGTCCATACCCCAGTGGCGAATATGACTTGGCTAGATGCTGCTTGGATAACTCCCCCCGGTGTCTGTAATTTGTGAATTACGCCATCGCAACATTCAACCCCCTGGACGCCCGCTTCCAAAAGACGGGCACCGTGGCTCTCTGCGACCTGGCGGAAATATGTGGTCACCACTTTGGCGTCTGCAGTTCCATCAGACGGGAAGAAGAGAGCAGATTTCAAGCCCTCATGCTTGATAAGGTCCGGCGCCATGGACACAGCTTTTTCGCAGGAGATCAATTCGGCTGGTATTCCCGCCTCGCGTGCGAGTTCACAGCGATTGGCTAAGCTGGCAGCCGCAACCGGGGTCGTCGCTAGTTCTAACCCGCCAACAACCTGAAATCCTCCCGGAATAGACATATATTCCTCAACACTCCATTTCGCCAGCTCTGACAGAAATAATGAATCATTATACTGACCCACAAAGCCAGGTGCATGTCCAGTGGAGCCCAACAAGTCTTGGAACGAGCGATCAATGAGGAGAATCTCCTTTTCTCCAGAGGCGGCTAAGTTAGCGGCAAGAGCACAGCCGACTATGCCAGCACCGATGATAATGATCCGGTTCGCGTTGTCGTCCTCCTCATCAGTGATGGTCGCTAATGCTGGCATTTGAGAGGTCAAGGTCGTTGAATCACTTGTGAATAGATAATAACGCTACATGAAAACGTCGAAGGAATCTTCTAACATTTTATCGACAGACCGTTCTGCCAGAGTTAAATTACTCAATCAGGCCATATTGGACAAGTGCGATACTTGCACACAGTTGAGTAGGTGAATGGTGCATGCGAGGGCTTGGCACATCCCTGGCGACATGTCTTTGCAACGATCTGTCAAGGCAGTGAAGTCATCGGAGTGGAAGTTGTCGAATTTTAGCGTATATAAGGCTTCAAGGTTTCGACTAAATTCAGATTGCCTTGGAATAGACTCGAGGCTATTACTAAATATGGCATAAGACGACGCATAACTACGCAACCGTTGCGCGGCAGAGCCACGGACCTTATTCTAGGCTTGCTTAGGTCGATACGATAGGATTTAATATCCATCCCCATCCCCACCCGCGGAGTCCGCGGCCGTTGATTTTTCCCGAGGAATTTTCTTCAAGTCTGACTTTAATCGTTACTGGAATAACTGGATGTCGTCGCGAACTGCGCTAGATAGTGGCCTGGGGTCTTCTGTTGAGGTTGAGCGACACCGAATTTGACAGTTGAATTGGCTGTCCGAACAAGTTCATTGTCCTAAAATGTCGCCGCCCATTGCAGCACCGACCGTGAGCTTTACAATGGCCAGAAAGTTTGTCGCCATATTACTGATGATGGCAGTAGCGAAATTCCAACTCGTCGTAACTCCAAGTAATCTCACAATACATGTACACGAATCCTTACTCCGGCAGGTGACAGCACCTGCATGTCCGTCAATACCCGTAGTCTCATCCGCATATTGCATTTACGGTTATCGGGTGCTTATGGCGTGCGAGCTTGCGTCATCGGTGCGTATATAGAAGCCGTCCTCACTCCGGCGCGACAACAAGCGTACGAGCCATTAGACCCAAGATTAATTCAAGATTAACTTAACGTTGGACAAGGAAGCCTTAGACTGACATTCAGAGCTTTCTGACCCATGCCCGGGAACCACTCCTTACGCCTATTAGTAAATATTCGCCAATTAATATTAATTATATTTTGGGTTCATTATCACCAAGGATAAAGACAAAGACTGCAACTTTTGATTGTTTCCATTTGACCATAGCGTAGACCCCATCCAGCAACTTTTTTGTTTTTCGTACTGCCGTCATTAGCCAATTTCGTGATTGCTTTTACAAGACCGATAAATTCCCATTTAGAACTGAATGCTTTAGATTGCTCTCCACAATGAGAGGCCGATGACCAAACTTAGCAATCCTCCGACTAATGTGAGGAATGTGACTGCGACGACACCAAACCTGCAGAAAAAATTGGCATTAAATTTGTAGATATGGAGACCAACTACATACCTCATGATACCGATACCCCATATCGATCTTAAGATACCTCGGTAGACGCAAACAACAATTACCGCAGTAATAATTCCCCCCGTTCCAACGTCCTGAAGACTGAGCAGAAGGGAGAAGCCGAGATGGTGCAAGAGTGCCGATGTCCGCCATAGAAATGGGAAATACGTGGGTAGATCGAGCAGGGAAGTGCCGATGAGTGGTGCGATAGGATCTTCCCTCTGACGCTGACCGATCGCGGCCGCGGCCGAGAACGTAGCCGCCGGATGCGGCTGATCTTGGTGGTGGTCCTCAGGCGAGAGCAAGTCCTCATCTTCGGGTTCTAATGACATGTCTATTTCGGAAACGTTATCGTGATGCTGGTCGGCGTTGGCAGTAAATCCGGGGACATTCGACTCCTCATCCAAGTCATCTTCACCATTGAGACGTGAGTATCGGTACTGTCGAGGCGGCACTAGTTGGTAAAGAGAAACCGCACATTCGGCCACCGACCAAGAAAATCCGAGAATATATGCCAAATGCCAAGTATCCTTGGGAATTGGCCGCAGGAGAATGAAATGTACGATCTCTTCAATCACACCAACAAGGAAGAGAAGTAGAGACGTAATGTATACACTGCTGAGCGGGAACAATGAAAAGAACAGTCGAAGTACTAGTAGAACTCCAAATCCGGCAAGACCGAGAACAATCGATTCCAGAACGTTGGCGAACGTGATTGTCGCGCCATGTTTCGGGAGTGCTAAGGGAAGTAGGAGCAAAACGTGGAGAAGCCCGAGGACTGGCAACAAGACCGTGAAGTACTGGGAGCGCTTCATTGCTTACAGAAGAACAGTAAGAGCTTTCCCAGGTTAATTAGGAGCGAAATACCACGATATTGTCGACAAAAACCGGAATGATGCTGTGAAAAGTGAAAGATCAAAAGCATCAAGTACTACAGGCGTCAATTTGGCAGGCCATAACGCCCCCCTCGAGCCTGCCTTTTTGAATTTAAGATTTTTTTGCGACTCCCGTGATCGGAGACTGTGAGTTGGGAGGTTTGGCAGACGCAACCTTGTGATTCAGTGACCTGACGCAAGCTTGGACCTCAATCACATCCAAGTCACGTGCTTGAGAAAATCACTACGTGCGTTACCCTTGCCCTATGGGTAAGGGTAACTCCGACGTTCCCCGAAATAGAAAAATAGAAATAGCAACAATTCTGCCGGAAGAACCCGAAGGGGGCCGAACTGAGCCTCATCACAGTTTAGTGACGGAGACAATGGAAAAAACTATATCTATATAAGTTGTAGAATAATAGAATATACAGTTGTATTTATTTTCTGGATAATTCTGCCGACCGGACGCAATTAGTTCGTTGGCCATCCTGTTTAGGAGCGAGGATGATCCTGCACGTAGGTAAATGTTCTGCCCCGTCGGTGACGTAAATAGTCATGTCACACTGCGGCACATTCGATTGCTTGGATCCTCGGTTTTATGTCCTTCTAATATCAATTCACGTTTTTTGCAAAAAAGGGCTAATATCTAGTCTGAACGGCGCGAGTCGAGAGAGTCTTTGAATAGTCGAGATAAGGGTAGTCGCGCATCCACGGATCCTGTCAACTCCAGTGTTGCCCGCTGGTCATGGCCCGGACTTATAAGGATAAGACTCTGCCATGGTCGAATCCTAACACGAACTCTACGTTTGGGCAGCAATATCGCAGACATGAAAGATGGGTCCGGGTGTTGCAGGTTGTACTCGCTGCAGCCTTCACTTTGTTCCTTGTTTATGCATTCAGCTGGTTCGGCGCAAAAGAGTCAAAGAGAACGGTTACACATACGGTTGCCCACGATAGCAACAGTGTCTATACAGAAAACGATGTCGCGAGAGCCTTCGGCATTTCTCAAGATGATCTATCCAAGCTTATTCCGGCCCCGCAGCAGATTGGCAAGGAGAAGGCATCATTGGTGATGCTCGTCAGGTACGACATGATTTCCACGCGTTTTGGACAGATATATTATTCTAACGCCGCTTTTCAATCGGTATGCAGGAATCGCGAGCTAGGTGATGCGCTCAAGTCAATGCGGGCAATGGAGGACAGGTTCAATCGCAAATTCCGATATCCGTGGACGTTTTTAAATGACGAGCCATTCACGCAAGATGTAAGGGTATCTATTTCCCCCCCCCACGGTGTCTGTCTAACAAATTCTTCAAAAGTTCATCAATTACACGACAGGAATGGCGTCAGGCAAAACATATTACGGCTCAATTAGCAAGGATCAATGGAGTATACCCCATCACATCGATCAAGACAAGGTTAAGGTAAATATGGAAAAGTTGGTATCCAAAAATGTCATCTATGCTGGCAGTATGAGTTATCGCCACATGTGTCGGTATAACTCTGGTTTTTTTTATCGGCACCCGTTACTGGCCGACTATCAGTGGTACTGGAGAGTAGAGCCAGGTGTTGACTACTACTGTGATATTGACTAGTGAGTTTGGCGCTGCGGACACACTCCGATCGTTTGCTAACCTGCAATAGTGACGTTTTTGAGTTCATGAGAACACACGATAAAGTGTACGGGTTTGTCATGGCAATGTACGAATACGAAGTCACGATCGAGACTTTATGGAACTCCACCAAGGAATTTATAAAGACGCATCCTCAATACCTTGCCAGTGATAACTCATTAGATTTCTTTGTTGACAATCATTCGCCTACCCAACAGGGTGAAAAAGAGATTACCGGAGACTACAATTTATGCCATTTTTGGAGTAATTTTGAAATTGCCAATCTGGATTTCTGGCGTTCACGGGCTTATCAAGATTACTTCCAGTACTTGGATTCTATAGGAGGCTTCTTCTACGAGGTACGACAATTTAACCCCTTTAGCCGATATGCTAATTGACAACAATTTTTGCAGCGATGGGGAGATGCGCCGATTCATTCTCTGGCCGTTGGGCTGTTTCTTCCAAAGTCAAAAATACATCATTTTGGCGATATTGGGTATCGGCATCCGCCATATGCGCGTTGCCCTCAGGATGTGGATTCGCATTTATCAGGCAGGTGCTTGTGTTCGCGCAGAGATCACTTTGACGATGACGGATATTCGTGCCTACCGCGATGGTGGAACGTGGCCGGTCAAAGCTTGGGATCCGGTATCAAGCTGATGGATTAAGATTCGCTTATCGTAGATTACGGTTTGTAAGATAACATTCACTTTTGCATGTAATAATCTCCTGGAGTACATATTGCGCATTTTGATTATTCGCTCGTTAAAAATTTCATTTATTTATTGTCTATTTTGGAGAACAAACAACTGACTAAAAAGAACCTTGTACAACGACGAGAGCGACCATTAACAAAATAATACAGGGACTATAATCATATAAATACTTACAGGACATGAGTCAGAAAAATGCGTGCAATTATTATTTTTCTAGCCACAAAGAACCAACCCACCCGAGTCCATAACCTCGTGCTGCCCTACGCGTAGGCTTAATTTTTTTTTTTTTTTTTGTAGCAAGTGAACATTTTTCTACTATGCTCTCATCCATCATACAACAGGTGCGCCTGATTAACAATACCGAAGCAATCACAATCCACACTAAAAATGTGACCGCACAAAATATGTAATATAGATATATATATATCCCACTAACTTTACTACTATAGCAATTCTATCCTCTTTCCGGCCAATGGTGGCTAAGAACGCAATGAAAACCCTTTCTTCCTACTCTTCTCTTCGGTAGACATATAAATTCTACCAGATTCAATCTGTGATTTCTTGGCTTCCAGCTCGCGACGCTGCTTATCCAGAGATTCCTTCATCTCTCTATGACGGGCAAAGAGCTCGTCCTCTGACTGTTTTAGTCTCTGTTCCTTTTCGGCAACCTTCTGTTGAAAGACCATTCTCATCTCAGCCTCCATCTTGAGAAGCTTGGCCTGATGTAATGCACGCTCTTCCTCCTGCCTGACTGTTGGGTTAACTTCCTTGAAAACAGACTGGTCCTGGGAAATGCCCATAGCTGTCAGCTTAGCAGAACGATAGTTCTCGTACAGAATCTCATTAGTGTACTCTTTAAGTTCCTCCATATAGTTCTTAACGAGCATATCCCGAAGCTTGAGAAAGTCGCAATGATCCTCGTTGTCAACTTCAACCACTCCCCATGGATACTTTCTGCCCCTGACAACGCGTCCGTCTGGAGCAGTGACTTCAGACGTGGCACCGACAATAGCAAATGGAATCTTAGATATAATAGAAGTCTTTTCTTCCATTGTCTCGTCACTGTCGACTTCATACCGCGGGGTTTCAAAGAGATTGATTTTGTGGTAATCGAGATCAGCCCGTATCTAAGTTTATGAGCTTATGGGAGACAAGAGACAAAATAATGTCTTACCCTAGCCTTAAAAGCAACAATCTCTTCATCCGTAAGAATGTCTGATTTGGCAATGACGGGGATCAAGTTGACTTTATTGTGTAGCTTAGTCATGACTTCGATATCAAGCGGCCTGAGTGAGTGGCCGGTGGGCGCGATACAGTAGATAACCGCATGAATACGATTGTCGACAATATTAGCGCGATTGACCTTATTCTCAGCCTCCAGGTACGCGTCAAATCGCTGCTCAATGTTCTCCACTATTGGAAGCCACGCGTCTTCGTTGTTGACAAAGTCGCCAAACCCGGGCGTGTCAACAACCGTCAATCGCAACTTGACGCCGCCTTCTTCAAGATCGGCGGAAATTGATTGAATGGCAACCGTCTTAGGAATATCAGCCGACGGCCGCTTTTCCGACCGTGGTGGATAGAGTGGCATATTGAAGAGAGTGCTGATGAGGGTTGACTTGCCCAGCCCGCTTTCACCTATCCGTTCCTGTTAGCGCACTCGTACTGTCACTCGTAAATAAGGCCCACCAGTGCCAACATACCCACTACCATAACGTTGAAGTTGAATCCATTTCTGATACTTTTGCGATGCCACTGGATAGGCAAGTTCGAGAACCCGACAAAACCAGTTAGCTTCCGTCGGATTACGTTTGTTCCACTCCCATTCTGCAAAACATCAACAGTATCGACCAGAACAGACGCGTCATGTGATTCAGGCTTATGACTGCTCGGCGACTCTGGAGTTTCCGACGGCGTGGCGGCCATGTTGATCGAGCCAATTGGGACAGAAGATGGTGGAGTAGGCGGAGAAGTGGAGGCCGCCGACGAGAGCGACGAGAGGTTCGAGTTGGAAGACTGTATTGTCTGATCCGAAGATTGAGCTGGAGTGGCCATTTAGCGTCAGATTACAAGCAGGAGCAGCAGATGTAAATGAACATGTGCAGAATAATGTGGGAAGATGATGATGAGGAGGAGGAGGAGGCAAGCGGACCAGATTCGATTCGAGGCGTGCCCAAGGCGGACCGCCAAAAAGGGGTCGCTCCCATTTTTGGCCGGCGCGAGCAAAACAACTTGTGACTTTTGGCAACCAGAAACCGGGCCTAGCAGGCAAAGAATCTCACATTTTTTATCTCTTCTTCCCACACGCAATGAAAAATGACACGCACCTGATTGTCGTCGTTGGAACGAACAGTGGAATTGGTTTTGTATTGCAGGAACTTGCAATTCGAAATTGAGCAACTGGGAATCACAGCTATAATAATATTGGACTCGCCCCTGTCCACAAGCAGCCACAAAGTGCGTTTTCGGAATAACCCTAACCACAGACGCGCAGTCGCGTCGCGGGTCATAAAGTCGCGTTGTTGACAGTAACTAACTAATAGTCATCTGAAAAACAAAACAAAATGTTCTACGCAATAATTGCCGTTTGTGCCATGATCCTATGAATGTGATTGCTGTAAAAGATTATTTGCGTATCCTCTTGATTAATTCTGTTGTGCCTTGGACAACCCGGGAATCGTACCTGCGCTGGCCAGCGGACTAAAACCACAATTCTGCACGCGTTGTACATACCAACACTAATGGAGCTGTCAGACGAGTGCAAAGCTGAAATTATCCAGAATGCGCTGCTGAGAAAGTGAAAGTTGTATGTTCGACACTACGGCATGCGGAAGCTGAAATTATTCCACATTAGTCCGGGTCGTAATAATTTGTGTCAGTAGTTCGAGGGAAGTACTCATAAAGAGTCCTGAACGGAACCGTATAAAACCTCACTTGCTCATCACGTCCCCTAGACAATATCAGCCCATTGAATCTGGGGGATAGCGACGGACCAACGGCAATAACCCTTGAGAACACTTGGCTTCATTGTTCATCAATAACCCATCAGACAGTCAGTCAGTCAATGCCAACGTTCTTAATTCGCTATCTACCAGTTCTAAGGGACCAGTACAATTATGGCATTTTGAATTGTGAATGCGCTATAGGGTGTACTGGGTTGTATTGACGAACTACTCTAGACTGATAATAGCTGAACGAAAATATATCGCAGCAGATATGGACCAGTGGCCGACGCTGCCGGCCCTAGTATCTTTGCGCTCTATCGATTGTCATTACAATGGCCGTCAACACCACCATAAGTATTGACATAGACCTCGCCGTGCATTGCATTGCCTGTACCGCTCCCAATTCCGGGAATGTCGTTGCAACCAGCGGCCCCACCCTGCCCTGACGCTTCTGTATGAAGTCTCCCACTTCTATTTTCCCAAGTATGTTTTTCATAACCTCTTCCTTCAAGTAAGCGAAACGCGTCCTGTCACATCATGGTTGTGGATATTCTGACGGCAGCCTCTTGGCTTGAGATTGTGGCATTGCCTCAGTCGTGTGAAAATGCCCCATATGGTAACTTATCATACATTTAATGCGCCTATAGACTATACCAAGGTCTGCCAATATTGAAATAATGCCCTCGTACTATCGTCTACGCATACAGTTCTAAAAGCAGCGCGTACGAATTGTACTGGCAATTGCTTGGCTTCTTTGGCACCTCTCACCGGCCTTAATATGCACAATACTGCTACCATAATGCCTTTGCAGAATATAAATTGAAATTTATTAATACCATCTCAGGAGACGGTTTGCGAGTCTCGAATACTCTGATTTAGAGTAAAATAATACTGAGCCCCTCGGTATAACTTAGTCAAATAATATTTAGGGTTCATCAGTCGTCCGCTTGACATAACGATTGAACCGAGCCACTGCAGTATCTTGGACCGCCGCGCTCAATACTTCCATCAGGAAACCTATGTCAAGACAGACGGGTTCTGAACGACTATCGTCAACAGCCCTTTCATTCGGCGAAAATACGTCTGAAATTGTGAGGCCAACGTCGATACTTTCACCGCGAATTTGCACGGAACCCCCGTCCACCAGCGGCTATTGGATACGTTAGATTAGCAAGAGCGATTCGTTCGCCATGCAATTTGGTCACCTACATATTTTCTCCATGTGATTATATTAGTACGCAAATCCCGTTGGTATACCTCGATAGTTGCTGTTTCTAATGTTCCGAACCAGCTATGGCCATTATGTATATAGGGTCCAAGCGGAGCATCACGACGGGCTTGCTCCATTGAGCTGTTGAGCATATGCTGAGTAGCCGAATATGCACTACGGCTATCGGCTGAGGGAAAACTAAACCTGGGTTTCTCGCTCAGCCACAAAAGGATGCCGTTGGGACTCTGGGACGAGTTCAACCACAGTTCGATATCAGACTTCAGCTGCAGGTATGCTTCAGAAAATCCCACCTCAATGATGACGACCAATTCCGAGCGACCAAATCTGCAATACTTTAGTCCGCCATCAGGAGTTTTTGTTGACGGTCTCCCTAGGTTATTCGTGACCTCATAAGTAGATTCGCCAACAGCCTGAACATATTTCACCAGCTCTCGCTTGTTATGTCGGATAAGTATGTCTCGAACAGAATCCCTGATGCAATCCTCTAGACCTACTGCTGAGCTGCCATGCAGTGCAGTTGGGATCGTATATATAGTTACTCTGGAGTCAGCGCCAGAGTATTCAACGCGCGGATATCTGTTCCTAATTAGTGGACGGCAAGAGTTATGGTATTGTCACATACTTTGCATCTCCGTAAAGGATCTGCGCCTGCTCTTCAAGAGATCGGAATGACCCGTACGGGAGGTGTATGTCAAGCCGGCGTCCTGACACATTAACCCTGAGGAATTGCCATGCTCGATGATAAGACGCTTGTTCAGCATCATCTGGAGGCATTTCCAATGTCGCGACTTTTGGACGTGCAACGGTAGTAGAAGCAGTCGTCATGTTCTGTACCTTGCATTCCTTGTTAGCAGACTGTGCCGTTTCGTTGGCTGCCAGAGTCAGGGGAGGACTTCAAGCACGTGGTAACACGAGCTCTGGCCAGCAATATAGATACATCTTCGCCGTAGTATACACTCATGTTGGATGCGTTTTAAAGAGTGCTGTTGAAATAGTTAGTTAGCAAAGAGAGTTAAAGTGTGGCAGGTGAACAGAGTGATAACGGTTCAGGCGGAATGTAGATAGAATGTGATTGATTTGAAAAATAACTGTCGCCTCAACAGCAAGTAAATACATGTCAGACATACACCGAGCCAAATGACAACTTAATAGAATAATATCGTCTATCTCGTTTTGGCGCGCTACAGTATATAAAATTGCTCCCAATGACAAAATTGAGGAGCGGTATCCCTTACCCAATGCTCCGAAACGAGTGGTCGCCTGGACAGACGTACAATGTATTCTGTTACGTATTCCGAGCTCCGAACATAGAAGTTGCCTCGACATAGATGAGAATTCACAGGGCTGTGGCGGATGCGGATATCCGCCAAATTTCCCATATCAAATTCATCCTGATATATTTAATTTCTTTAAAAATCGCAAAATCTATTAACATGATATTTGAATTTCCTAATTGGACACGCAGGTAGCAAACTACTTCGTAAGTCATCTCCGCGACATGTGGACATAGTACGCAGAGTGTCAGAATAACTTATTGTCGGTCGACATAGGACAGATTGTTCGATACTGTGCGAGCTCGTCCATTCATGACTACCGGTCTTGAAATTTATGTTCGGGGTTCGGCTATCGCGGTGGTCATGTTTTTATATTGCGAATCGCTTGAAAGTACGATCCGGAGCTTCGAAAGCTCCGGCCTCAAAGTCAATCTTTTGTGTCCGACATAGATAGGTACCGAGACCCCGAGGACAATTGTGACGGGCTCAAAGAACCCGAATTGGCTGTGCGACTGGTGGCGGAAGCACGGAGATGAATATCCGCAGATAGTTATGGCGGCGAGAGACTACTTGGGTCTGAAGTCTCTGTTGAGGTGATGTTCAATGCTAGTAGCGATATTCTAGGGGTGCGTCGATTTGCGATAAAAAGGCGAAACTATGAGAACGCTAATGTTGCTGGATAGCACGGAAAAAAAAATGTAATAATTTGACTTATTCTGAGGTTGGGCTTCTTTGTATACACGATTGTTTGCGGAGGATGTTAGATTTTTTTTATTTAATTAGAGAATATACCAATTATCCGCCTATCCGCCTACAGCCGGAAATGCTAGCGAAAACCAAGGGAGTATCGTAAGGCCCTTAGGAGGTTACTTACTCGTGTTTATGTTTAGATGTAGAATCGAGTTGTGGCTGGGGCCTTGATCATAAGTACCAACTCATTGGGCTAGGGTTGCGGCGCTTGTCTGCGGTGGCTGTACCTTCAGCGCCAGGTAGCCCCCCATCTTCGCACGATCATATAAATCTCGAACGCGTCCTATCCTCTTTCTACATTCCCACAATCATATTATTAGCAAGACCGACGTTTCTTTCACTGTTGCATTGTATGCATGGCTGGCGATAGTTCACTAGATTACAAAGCTCTTTGGGAACAGGCTGAGGAGGCACGCAAACAGTCTGACGAGGCGCGCAAACAGTCTGACGAGGCGCGCAAACAGTCTGACGAGGCGCGCAAACAGGCTGACGAACTCATTCAGCCGACGACTTTCAAAGAATTCATAAAATTCTCCCATAATTTCATATCTCTACTGATAAGGGTCGCAGATATATCGCGCTCCACTCAAGGAACGCTTAAAAAACCTACAGGGAAACTCTGTCCGACGCTGCTTCGGCCATGGTCAGATTTTCCAGACATTCAACAAGAAATTTACGACTCCGTTCTTTATTTCCTGCATCCATCAGACAAAGATGCGCCACGACTATTTTCACGTGCCAATTCGCTAGAAGACCAGGGAAAAAAGTTGTGCAGCGAGCCTCTAAGAGTGAAGCAGGCCTGGCGATTTATGAGCATATATCTGTAGAGTGTAATGTGCGTTGTGTGATTGCGGAGCTTTGCAAGATCCCAAAAGCTCAGGAGGAATTTAAACTGAAAGATGAAATCAAGTTCGAGAGCCATGCCAATGCCCTCAGCCGTGTTGATTCTGACAAGTCAGGGGATGGAAAGAAATCGACTCTCGGACAGCCTAAGTTCATCTACAAGGTGGACGGCAGCTCCACTACCCTATTCGCCACCGTCGAGTATGGGCCGCCCCACAAGCTATCCGTGGCGTATCTTCGCGCTGGCCTGCGGCCGATGAACTTCTGGGAGGAAATAGTCCAACAAACGAGAACTCCAACAGAGCCGAATGCGAAATTGAAATACAATGCAGAGCAGCTTACTGGGTCGGCCTTGGCTCAGGAATACCATGTCATGATCCACGAAGGTCTTAACTATTCGTATGTTACCACTGGGCTGGCCTTGGTTCTGCTCCATGTGCGCTCTGATGATCCTAGCACGCTTTTACTATTACCTTTGCGAACCCAACTCGGATGTCGGTCTGGTAGATCACCAGAGCTTGCGACTATCAAGCACAGCCGTTGCGCGGGTGTTATGCCTTTGCTTGATAAGTCTTCGGTCAGGAATCCGGAAGCAAAAGTGGCGGAATGATACGATTCAAAAGCTACATACCTGGTCCACAGATTTTGACTACACATGGGCACAGATCCCTGAAGACGAGCGGCACCAAAGCCCGCCGAGCTCGGAATCTCAGGGTTCAGAATATTTGCCGACTGCCCCTTTGCACTCTCCAGTGGCTGGCGGCGACCGACCGACTACTCGATCTCAGACTCGCAGTCGGCCTCTGGAAACTACGCACCGGTCAGAGTCGATGGATTCGTCAGACTCCGATTCCGGCCAAGCGACGTCTGGGCGGAAGCGCACTCTGGACCAGATCTCGTCATCGGCACCACCCACTCAACCATCGTCACGACGCACATTGTCACGACACAGAGACAGTTCAAGTCACCGAAGAGGACGGCGTCGGCACCACAGAGCAGAATTTTGTACACAGGGATGTCTACTTGGTCTACGGCAGGGTGGATTGTTGGATAACGAATGCCCCAACGTGGATCTACACAGACAAGGTCGAGATAGCGACCGGCATCTATTTAGCACAGAGCGCCTGGTAGAGCTGCTCAAGCAGCAGCTGGATGAAGACCTAGATCACAATATCAAGCCGTTTGGCGTTTGCGGCGCGTATGGGGCACCTTTCAAGATCACTTGCGTCCCATATGGCTACACTGTTGTTGGAAAGGGGACAACGTCCGGGCTGTGGAAAGAATTCTCGCGCGAAGTGGATCTGTACCGAATCCTTCAAAAAGCTCAGGGGTCTGCAGTCCCAGTGTTCCTCGGAGCAATTGACCTCAAAATGATCTACTTTCTGCATGGGGGTGCGCAGATAAGACACATGCTGCTCATGGCCTGGGGGGGGAAAGGATACAAGCGAGCTTGAGCACTCCGAGGCACTGCTCCATGAGATCTGGAGGTCCGAGAAGGAAATCCGCGCGCTGGGGGTGGTGCATGAAGATTTTCGCTTTAATAACGCTTTATGGAATGAAGAGCTGGGACGAGCTCTAATTATCGACTTCCATCGTGCCAAGTTGACTCCTCGACTGATGGAAAAGCATTTTTTAAAAAAATAAGTGACGAGGTGTTTGCATTACTCCCACTTATTAAAATAATCGGGAATCCAAACGCACGCTAGACAAGTGCCCTATTAAAATTTGCATGTGACTTCAGAAGCCGAATTTGGCTCTACGCACGAGCCTCCACAGCCACAGCAACCGCCACTCTGGTGTCTGTGAACTTCGCGAGAATTATTTTGGCAACAGCGAGAAGAGTCATATCCATTCTCCTGACGCTTGAGCCTTCAACGACAAAACTAAACCGCAATCACGCTGTAAGCGAAAACTGACACTTGTCAGGATCACCAACTTCTTATTGGTAACGTCTTTTCTGCAAAGTAGTTGCTGGGACGGTAAATCCGCTTTTATTCGTTCGCCTTCTATATGTCCTTCCTTCCATACTGGTTAGTCCTCGTCTCTAACGAATTCATTCTTTTTCTCAGTCGGTGCCTGATGATCGGATCCGACGGCGAACGGGGATAATTGGCTAACGTATTTGATCCAGCACTGTCTGCGACAAGCAGTTGTCGGTACCAAACAATAACATTTTATACTGCTCGGAAAAGTACGTGGTTGCTGTGCAATACTAAGCTGTGCAATACTACTATACTGTACAGTTGCTAACCCATATTTGCTTCAGGTGTCGCCGGAAAGATGCTCACGCGGCTCACAAGTTGACTGCGGGAGAACTTGGCAATACTCTCCCTTCCTGGTCGTCAAATCCTGTCGCATCCATAGGATCATATCCATCTAGTCCAGCTCTGCAGCCATCCTCTGGCCCAGCTCTATCCTCCGACGACCTCTCAGGATTTCCCCGCCATCCTCGATCCACCGTTGCCGCACTCTCGGCAACACCACCACTGCCGAACATCGGATCTAATAATGTTGATATGTCCGCATCGTATTCGTCACTATCTGCGATGATGATTGCCAAGGGATCGCGTCAGCTGCATCCCAACAGTGTATATTCTTCATCCCCACGTTCGATCGACCTTGTGTCGCCTCTTATGCGGTCCCCGCCGGCATCAGCTCCAAGCAGCAACAACTATTCTGACGGTGGCCTACTGGAGCCTTCCTATGTCATGCCCTTGGTGGTCGAAAAGAAAACAGATTTGCACGCCGGCGCGGACGCTCAACCAAAGGAAGGTAGTCTGAAAAGATTATTCTATTTCAATGAGATTCAGAAATCGTGATTTTGTTTTTTGTCTGGTTGAACGAGCAAGTGCGCATCGTATCAATGCTACATAGTTTTGAATTGTGTTTGGGAGTATTTTATCGGACTATAGATGTTTTGTTGGGAATCGACATTTCGTAGACCATCGAGGTCTGGAGTATAGGCGCTTTGCGTAATATTTGTCGTGTGTCTTTTCATTGGTATATCTTGTGGTAATAACCGTATGTGTTTTACAATGTTTTGTCATGTCGTATATGCTGTTCATTTACATTCAGGAGAGTGCAGATATACATTCAATAGAATTTGGATTATAAGGTCTCCAGATCCACAGGCTATGGATTGAGCTAGTTCGACAGCCGCGTCTGATATCTTCGTCGATGGGACTCCCTATTATTATTATTTAGCAAAAGTGGCCAACGCATATCCTCTCCTCTGTTGTCAGCAATGCTGAACATTATGAGGGTATCGTACGCCTGCCGGCTTCAGACGAGTGCCTAATTATGACAGATATGCCACTAGTCTCGTTTTATTTAGCGTGTGGCTGGAAATGGGGCTGGGTCGAACCCTATCCCTCGCACTCAGTTTAAAGTTCATCGAGTACACGCGTTTGAGAGCTCATCCCGACCAGAAATAGTTTCATCACTGTTAGATCTGGCTCTATCTTTATTCATTGCAATAATCCCTTAATTGGATTTGGGACCACATACAACGTTAGCAGCGTCTGGCTGCCACAGTAATACGCCGTTGAGGAATCATGGGCGATTTCAATGGGAACGGCAACTCCAAGTACGGGGTTGGTGGAACTCCAATTGCTAGCAGAAATCCATTCCTGGATCAGTTAGAGACTGTAGATGTCAGCGATGATCCATACATGTCATCTCCTTATGACGCTACGGAAGAAAATGCCAGCATATCGGATCTGGATCCTTACTACTCCACCTCGCCGCAAATCCACAATATCGCTAAGGCACAATCGGCCACTTATCCGGGTAGCTCACATCTGCCAACATACAGTACTAATACTGCATTGGCTACTGGTCTTGATAATTATCAGCCATACTACTATCCATCGAGTTATGATCAATTTGCAGATGAGAACGCCTATGATACATCCGATCTGTCTCTCCCCGGTCATGGACGCCCCAAGCTGCCGCCTCAATCCGGAGTTAGTCGAATCTATGGCAGGATGAAACAAAGACTTGGATTCGGTCCTAAATACTCGGAAATGGATCTTCCATTGACAAATCCGCGTGCGCAAGCACCATTGGGTACAATTGATGGCCAGAGTGCGCTAGTCAGTGACCAATATGACTCGTACAAGGAAACCGAGCCATCTAGAGAATTTGATATTCGCCAGATCTTCAACAAATTATTGGGACGAAAGCCCATCGATCCGACTGCAAAGGGTCCTCGTATCATCTATCTGAATGACGCACCGAGTAATAGTGTCAACGGCTATCTCGATAATCACATCAGCACCACAAAGTATAATGTCGCCACTTTCGTGCCGAAATTCCTTTTCGAGCAGTTTTCAAAGTACGCGAACTTGTTTTTCCTTTGCACGTGCATTATTCAGCAAGTCCCAAACGTATCACCAACCAACAGATGGACAACTATTATTACGCTTGGCATCGTATTGTCCGTATCAGCTGTCAAAGAGTCGATCGAGGATGTGAAACGACGCAACGCCGATAACGATTTGAACAATGCACCCATATTGGTGCTGAATAATGGCGTGTTTGAGACAAGGAAATGGGTTAATGTGTCGGTTGGCGACATTGTACGCGTGGAGTCTGAAGAGTCTATTCCCGCCGATATGATCCTGTTGGCTTCGTCCGAACCCGAAGGTCTCTGCTACATTGAGACCGCTAATCTTGATGGCGAGACAAATTTGAAGATCAAACAGGCATTGCCCGAGACAGCGACCTTAGTTAGTCCGGCGGAATTGAGTCGCCTGAAAGGCAGGATCAAATCAGAGCAGCCTAACAGCAGTCTTTACACTTATGAGGGCACTATTATGATGGAGTCACTTGGGAATGAAAAGGAGGTTCCTTTGAATCCTGACCAGCTTCTTTTACGTGGCGCGACGCTTAGAAACACACCTTGGGTCCATGGAGTGGTAGTTTTCACCGGCCACGAGACAAAGCTAATGAGAAATGCAACAGCCGCTCCCATCAAGCGAACTGCAGTGGAGCATATGGTTAATCTGCAGATTATCTTTCTCTTTGCAATCCTTATCACACTGTCAGTTATTTCGGCCGCAGGTAACGTTCTTAAGACTACACTTGCTGGTGAGACATTGGCATATTTGTATCTCGCCGGCACAAACAAAGTTGGTCTTTTTTTCTCGGACCTTCTTACAAACTGGGTACTTTTCTCAAATCTAGTGCCTATTAGTTTGTTCGTTACTGTCGAGATCGTGAAGTACTACCAGGCATTTTTGATTTCGTCCGATCTAGACATGTACTACGCAAGTACAGACACACCAACAATATGCCGCACTTCTAGTTTAGTTGAGGAACTGGGTCAAGTTGAGTATATCTTTTCCGACAAGACCGGGACGTTGACAAGGAATGTCATGGAATTTAAACAGTGCTCCATTGCTGGCATTTGTTATGGTGACGAGATTCCGGAGGAGAAGCGGGCCGCTGAAATTGATGGTCAAATGGTTGGAATCTTCGATTTTAAAACGTTACTTGATAATATGGATTCCCACCCTACGAAGGATGTCATCCACGAGTTCCTCACTCTGCTTGCAACCTGTCATACTGTAATACCGGAGAAGAAGCCTGATGATGACCAGATCAAGTACCAGGCGGCGTCGCCTGATGAAGGAGCATTAGTTGAAGGAGCTGCTAAACTTGGGTATCGTTTCACTACCAGACGCCCGAAATCAATCACAATTAATGAGTTGGGTACGAACGCCGAGTACGAGCTTCTTAATATTTGCGAATTCAATTCAACCAGAAAGAGAATGTCCGCAATTTTCAGATGTCCAGATGGACGAATTCGTTTATACTGCAAAGGTGCAGATACAGTCATTCTTGAGCGACTATCCCCGGGCAATCCCTATGTCGAGTCCACTATGCAGCATCTTGAAGAATATGCCGCCGATGGTCTCCGTACACTATGCCTAGCCATGCGTGCCATTTCGGACTCGGAGTATGCAGAATGGAGTGCTATATATGATCGGGCGGCAACTACATTGACGAATCGATCAGAAGAACTCGACAAGGCAGCTGATCTGATAGAGAAGGACCTCTTCCTTCTTGGTGCTACTGCTATTGAGGACAAATTGCAGGATGGTGTGCCAGATACGATCCATACCCTCCAGACGGCGGGCATAAAAATATGGTTAGTGGCCTGACGTTTAATCCAAGTGCCTTAGCTAACGTGCCTCTGTAGGGTCTTGACTGGTGATCGTCAAGAAACTGCGATTAATATCGGACTGTCTTGCAAGCTTCTTAGTGAGGATATGAGCCTATTGATTGTCAACGAGGAATCCAAAGAAGATGCTCAGAATAATATCAAGAGCAAATTATCCGCCATTAAAGGTCAGAGTGCTGAGACACAGTTGCTTGATGTAAGTTTGAACAAACCGTGTCGACCGCCCAGTGATGAGATATAGCTGACCACTTTGCAGACCCTAGCCCTGATTATTGATGGAAGATCTCTTGGGTTTGCACTGGAGAAGGATTTGGAGAAAGACTTCCTGGACCTCGCCGTTATGTGCAAAGCGGTCATTTGCTGTCGTGTGTCTCCACTTCAGAAAGCATTAGTGGTTAAGCTTGTGAAGAAGCACCTGAATGCTATTTTATTGGCGATTGGCGATGGTGCCAATGACGTTAGTATGATCCAAGCTGCTCATATCGGTGTCGGCATAAGTGGCATGGAGGGCATGCAAGCTGCTCGAAGTGCAGATGTTTCCATTGGCCAATTTAAGTACCTGCGCAAGCTATTACTTGTTCATGGCGCTTGGAGTTATCAGCGACTGAGTAAAGTAATTCTCTATTCATTCTACAAAAATATTACACTCTATATGACGCAGTTTTGGGTATGTTGCAATTTCATATCAGCTTTTCGCTATCGCTAATTATCCTGTAGTATGTCTTCCAAAATGCATTCTCCGGTCAGGTAATCTATGAATCATGGACCATCACCTTCTATAACGTATTCTTTACTGTTGCACCTCCATTCGTTCTGGGCGTGTTTGATCAATTTATCAATGCTCGACTGTTGGATAGGTATCCGCAGTTATATCAGCTAGGACAAAAGGGGACTTTTGTAAGTGGGACTGGAGGAGCTATGTCTGCTTGGTTTAAACTAATGCAAAGTCGTGTTATAGTTCAATGTTCGAAGTTTCTGGGCATGGATCGTGAACGGATTTTATCATTCTATTATCCTTTACATTGGTGCTGAACTTACTTATCGAAACAGCTTAAAGGATGTGGATGGTCTGGTTGATGGTCATTGGGTGTGGGGCACCGCACTCTACACCGCTTGTATTCTTACCGTGCTTGGGAAAGCAGCATTGATTACGAATATTTGGACCAAGTACACGCTTATATCGATTCCGGGATCATTCTTATTTTGGCTCATTTTCTTCCCTATCTATGGCACAGTTGCGCCAATGGTTAATGTGTCAATAGAGCTCTATGGCGTATTGCCACATTTGTATGGGTCACTACCTTTTTGGGCTATGTGTCTCATTCTTCCTGTGCTTTGTTTGATTCGCGATTTTACGTGGAAATATGCGAAGCATATGTATTTTCCGAAATCGTACCACCATGTTCAGGAGATTCAGAAGTATAATATTGCGGACTATCGACCACGGTAAGTGTAGAATATTCTTTGATTTCGGGTTGAGATGATCATGCTAATTCGTCCAAGGATGGAACAATTCCAGAAAGCCATCCGCAAGGTGCGGCAAGTCCAGCGAATGCGGAAACAGCGTGGGTTTGCGTTTTCGCAAGCCGACGAAGGTCAGTCACGTATTATCCGCGCTTATGATACAAGCCAGGGACGTGGACGATTTGGAGAGATGAAAACATTGCATAACCAGTAACCACACTCACTGGTGAAGGATTAATGATGATAGAAAAAGTTTGGATGATATATGAGAACAACTCCAGTTCTCAGTTGCATTGTACATGTACTTTTATTCTAATTGGAATTTTGTAGAATTTTTGATGAAAGATGATAAGATATAGCAGACGCCGCCAATTAGCCTAGCGCGGATAAAACACCCTCAAATACCACCAGAGACCCAAAAAGAAAAAATAACCCGCCGGAACGCCACCACTAAGCCTCTCGCACAGATGTCGGGAGTCAATGAAATATGTTGTAGTGCACAAATGATTACAGCTCTAACATGCGGCTCCTTCGTTGTCCCCCGTAGCCTCTCTCGCAGTCGAATTGTTGGGGCTTTTGATCTTCACTGTGGGATGATTCTCGACAACGCCTTTCCTCGACAGGCCCATCCATATCCAGGGGACAGTATCTTGCGGGAGTTGGATTTCCGCCTTATACTCCTCAACAAATTTGTGATCTGCTGTCGAAACCTCCGAATAATACATGAACTCGGAGAATATGGATGACGTGCGCCAAAAAGACAGTTTTCGCAGACATGCAATAACCAAGCTCGTTGCTTGACTACCATTTAAACAATGAATGTATAGTGGGGAATGCTGCTGGCTAATTATAATCTAGACGAATTCGTATCAGAATCTAGCTATCCGTACATATTACGAATCAATCAGTTATACCTCAATTGCCTGTGTCACTTCCTTGTAACTTATCGGAAGGCCCTTCTTTCCCGTTTTGGATAGTTTTATGTGCTTCATTTCGATGCCTTCTTCGTTACAAAAGTTCTGGATGTCTGCCTCTAACGGCTCGGGCGTGAGCGAGAGAATCGTCCTGAGTTTCAGTCGTCGCAGAAACGCAATATTGATCTTTCGCGGATACAGCCCTCTGTAAAGCTTCGGCTGAACAGTGCCGTACCGCAATGGTGTAACTAATAGCGGCGGATCATCGTCTTCACCAACAGCCGCGTGCCCGATATTTGCAGCCGCTGTGTTGGATTCGTTGGGACTGTGGACTGCTTCTGCACTTCGACAGGAACGATGTTCGTGATCATCTTCGAGTGCGCTACTTGCAAGGGAACTTTCCATGTGAAACTAGTCATAATAATCTGGCTGTTCAAAAAAAACTGCGACAGCCGAATAACGTTGCATACTCTGATTTGACAAGACGAGATCCGCACGTGACAACTTTCCGCTTACATTCGTCCCAACCCTGAACGGTGCGCCGCATGTCGAAGTTAGTAGGGTATAACCCTACTCAGCCCAATTTGGCAACAGCAGTCACGGTGTTAGCCCGCCAAAGTTCTGTGTGTGTTTCTCTATGCAATTTGTATGAAGTTGTCGCTTGAATTTACGATCGTTTATTCACCAGCCTAGTTTCTATTGCCAGGACAAAAGGTAAGCTGCGATTCATCACTATGATTGGTTTAAGATATAATTCAGTCCTCTAACAAGCTTTTGATAGATATAACAAAATGTTCGTGAGATTTCGAATTTCCAATGAATCTGTTGCGATGTTCAGTGGGAACAATGATGCTAATTGACATCCAGGACGAAACGCACGAAAAAGGTCGGAATCACAGGAAAGTACGGTGTCAGATATGTAAGTAGTCGTCGAGAGACAATGTCTTCCGGTATAATTGTCGGCGTGATAATAATGGATGTGGTCAGGGTTCGTCTCTACGAAGACAATCGAAGAAGCTTGAGGTTCAGCAGCATTCTCGCTACCTTTGCTCTTTCTGCGGCAAGAACTCAGTGAAAAGAGTCGCTACCGGAATCTGGAAGTGCCGATCCTGCGCCAAGACTGTCGCTGGTGGTGCCTACACTCTCTCGTAAGTCCCTTTGGTCTGGGTGTATTTTGTTATTCGAATGTGGCTTACATTTATTCTTGCAGTACTACTAACGCTGCCACCGTCCGATCCACTATCCGCCGTCTGAGAGAGTTGGCCGAGGCATAAATAGAATGTATTTTATAGCTTGGACTCGGTTATTTTTGTGGTATATAGTAAAAGTGGCAGGGACTGCGAAAGGGTAATACAACTTTTCATCAGCAACTTCGATACCTCCATAATAAGTTAGCCGGCCCATATCGGCCATTTGAAATCGTCACCGTAGTGTTGACCGAGTTTGCGCATTGTCGAGCCGCCCGACGACAGTCAGGAGTCGATAGCTGGAATTGAAAATATGAAGAAGTGGGAATCACTTGTGCACAAACAGGAGGGCTTGCTGGAGCGTTGTTTGTCTATTGTCGACCACAATAGTTCCAGCATACTACAATTTGCGATAGTACCTGGCGAATACTGCAAGGTTAAAAAGTGCCTGTCGTTGGCTATATAGGTGCTCGGATCGTCTCGACCCGGCCACCCACATACACCGCATACATATCTGAGGCGATTGATGCAAGCAGAAGTGTAGAGACTCTCCAAAGAAACACTGCCTAACATAATGCCGAAATTACGAACTAGTATATACGCTCGTCTGCGGTGTCGTCTTTTTGAAAGAGTGACCGCCAAAGATAATCGTGTTGTAGATGAAGTTAAGACCCTTACCGAACTTTGGTAAATAACCCTAACCTTCTCGTGCTAAGTGTAAGACCCTTAGTGCATAATTGAAGCAACAAGGGCGCTACCATATAAAAGACGCCCGGGCATCCACCATCACCGCCCCCCTCTCTCTACCAACATGCACCTTTGGAACACCAGTAAAACTATTTATCAAGGATATCTTGGTATTATACCTAGTGTGCTTCGGAGGTATTTGTCCGTCTTGTGGTAGAGTCTGAGAGAGCGTGCTAGTGACGTATTCACGATTACGTCTCTGATTGTCACCGTTCACCAAAGTATTGGGTGCATTGATGGAAGAGTACCCATGTATCATATGTCTCCAAGGGCTCCCCACGATTGACCCTTTGGAGGCTCCAAATCTTTCGAACAGTCAAAAAGATGCTGCTGATGATATCCGGCAAAGGAATTTAGTGACCGCGGAGATTTTAGAGGGTGCAGCTGCAGCCGACGCTTACGATGGTACCAACAGGATCGCGCGGTTGATACCGTGTGGACACAAGTTGCACGATAAGTGTATTCAAATGTGGATAGAACAAGCAACAAGTAAGTGAATTTATTTTGATGTCGTTGACTGGTTGTTGGCCATCTGTTAACATAATGGTACTGTAGGTTGTCCTACTTGTCGAACTAACTTCAACACCGTGGATATATTGCATACTGTGAACGGTATTGTACTCTGAGGGATATGATCTGTACTGGGAATATCCTTCTAACATGAGCTTCTTTCTTTAGGAGATACTATCTCGTCATACAATGTGGAAACCAAGGTTCAGGTAGCGGATTTGGACGAGAGTTTATTAGATCTCGACCAGTTCGAAGACGAACAGGACCTGTGCACATGTCTCGTATGTGATCTCGGCAACAGAGAGGATGAGCTCTTATTATGTGACTCCTGCGACGCGCCGTATCATGCCAGTTGCTTGGGGATGGACGGTGTGCCCGTAGAGGCGTGGTATTGTCCGTCCTGTGTTGACAACCACTTGGTTACAGAATCGACAATGCGCGTTGCGGATGCCCGGTCGAGAGTTAGTACGGCCCGATTGCAGCGTCGCACGACGCGGTCAAGGCGAAGGCAATCTCGCATGTGGGATCGTGCGTGGCAAGCTGTCTGGGATAGGTTGAACAATGACTTAGATAACGCCAGCGATGAAGACGGTAGCAGTCAGTATGAGAGCACTCGGAGGGACGATTCTGCTCGGCAGAGGGATGTTGACGAATGGCGCGTATGGCGCATGCGTTTGAGAGTAGCAGAGGCGACAGGGGGGTCGTCTTTTTTTAGGAGTACGGCGTCTTTGTTCCTTAATCCACCACGGCAACATGAGGAAAGTCCGGAAATGGTGGATTCGTGGAATATGCTAGAACAAGCCCTTGAGATTGAAGAAGGGGCGAGTTCGACATCAACAAGAGCAGATCATTTCCGTCAGCGATCCTCTCATTTCTCTGCTGATGGCCATTCAAAGAGGCCAAATCCAATACCTACAGAGTCCGAACTTGGCCCTGAATCGAGACGCAAGCTGAAAAGACCGAAGGCACATAGGTGCCAGTCTGTTGGCCATAGCGCTACGTCCGAGAAAGTCACCAAGTCCGTGTCTGACGGACCATCGCTAGTGAAATCTCTTCTTCAAGATATTAGACGACCGTCTTCGCCATCAACAGACCCACATTCGCGTGGGATTAACGTTCCTCTGCCAACACCGATATCTATGTCACCACCACTTGTCGCTAGTCCCGCACCGTCACATAATATATTATTGCGATCACCCTCAGGATCTCCTGTATTAATGCCATCGCCACGATCTTTACCATCTCCGGGTGGTGATCCTAAGTCGCCACTCATGTCATCAGTGTCTCCAGTCTGGCCACAGCTATCGTCGCCAATTTCGACTGCTTCAAGTTCACCGCAGAAGTTCCAGTTGAATCTGGAGGAGAAAACTGAGATTCAGGAAATCGTTCGCGATGCTCTGCGTCCGCACTATAGGGCTGGTGATTTTTCTAAAGATCAATATACGGACATCAATAAAAAAGTCAGCCATGTTCTGTATGATTTGGCTATACGCGAAATGCAGTCGAATGAGTCATCCTCCGTCGTGGAAAAGATGAAAGATCGCTGGGTTGAAATCGCGAGGTCTGAAGTTCGGCTCGAACTTGAACGGATTCGGGGTTAAAGGCGTATTTTATTGGCATTCGCATTACGGTTTAGGGTTCCATGGTTGGAGTTTAGTGTAGTATTTACTGGTTACGGTTTTTATTTTTGCTTTGGTTTAGAATCTGTATGCGAGTACTATAAGCGTTTGGTGTTTCTTTCAATTTTTTTCCGGTATGATTAATGTTTCGGCCAAGTGTGTATATATGTATATAGGCTGTATTTGTATGATTTAATGCTGCAGTAGTCAGGATTATTGTACTATTGTTCCGCTATTCGGCGTGAGCCATCTACGCAGTCTACCGTAGAGCATTATGCCAATGCAAATGAAAGTGAAAGTGAAAGACGGGGTAATGTATAGAAGGTATCAGAGTATCATAGGCATACTCTCCTTCTGTTGTGTGGCTCCAAGCCTGTGCACGAATAGGAATATTTGAAGATTTGCGCTTACTAAAGCGAATACAAGTAACTTATACGACTGACTGAACCTTGAATGTAGTTTACAGCTTTTCCTCTGTTCCAGTGGTCTGTTTTGGTGCACAGTATTCATTCGAAAACGCGTCCAATTTAAAGTTAGAAAGACCTCCCAACTACTACCTAACAAATTCACACATTAACGTGACGACGCATGTGGGCGTAAGCTGCGATTGCCTGCGTTTATTGCCATCATCAGTTGGTTTAGTGACTAAGAGGCGCTATACACTGATAACTTCTTTGTCAATGTCCTTGCCAGATAAGTCCGATACGCCTATTCCAAACAATGGTGCCGTCAAGCGTACTACGATCCAGCCATTTTTTGCAGTGAAGAAAAGGGCAAAAACGAAAAGTAAATCTGACGGTGCGTCAGATAAAGACGCTACAGCAAGAGATGAATCGAATAAGCCTCCAGAGCCGGTTTTGAGTGTAACGAAAAACGATGTTAGAAAACAGGAGAAGCGCACAGCGACAGAAGGTCCGGTTGAACGTAACTCTGATGATCCGAACCACATGAAGAAACGCAAATCACGATTAGCTGGCATGTCATTAGGTGAGAATTGACACTGTTATAATTTATGGTATACCGCTGTTGCTCTAATCGAGTACAGATCTTGGCTTAGTTGGCGAAACAGACAAGCAAGTGCGCAGAGAATCAACTACTCTTGGCGGTGCTTATAAACCATTAATGCTTCCTGATCTTCCGGAGCTTTCGGAGTCTGTCGAAGACAGGGAGGCTTTTAATGGTCAGACGGCGAACATTAATAGTTTGCCAGCTGAAGCGGCATCCAATAATCCCGCCGCGGATTTAAAGTCTATCGCCGAAGAAATAGGCTTGAGTGATTCCAATGTAAGAATGCGTTTATCTTGTCATATTGTTAATCTAACTTGGTCGTGTAGCTACAGATACTCGAGGGACGACACAGGAACAAAGATCGCCCAATTCGAATAGTGGACTATAGTGTTGATGAGCAATATAGTTACAACCAGTCATTGATAGCATCTGGAGCTGCGCAAACTGTGAGTAGTCGTTCAATATTGGTAAATGCAACTGCTAATAAGTTCTGTAGGTGCAGCCGGTGCGTACAGTTGGGTCAGGAAAGCATCAGCTTCGTGGATTGATAAACTGTCTGTGTGAATCTTTCGGTATCGTGCAAGCAATCGCTAACCATGTTTAATAGCCGCAACACAACAACGAGAAAGTCTTGAAGAAGCTTTTGCTAGTGGTAAGCGAAATAAGCGAGAATCTGGAGCTAAATATGGATTTTAATACCCCTTCACGACAACTCACCAACTTATGGACTTGAAATGGAAGACAGCCATAGCAGATGTTGGCACTCGGGCGACGATACTGTATATATTATGTATTTTTTTTGGACATGGATGTGACTATATATGTATACTACTATTGGTATGGTCATATTTTGCTGTCATTCATAGTTCCCTGGCTAGGAATGATTTAATATCAGCCGAGGAGAGGTGGCAATATATTCATTAATAATGATTAAGTTAACAATAACTTAACTAGTTCTGATAGCTAATATAACTCGGTTAACTTACTGACTGTTAACTAATTTTAAGCGCTTAACTTTTATTTTTTAAAGCCCGCAAATTTAGCTTCTACGTAAACGGTTAGTGCATGCGTAGTTGGGCTCCAACTGTCGAGTAACAGTGAAAGTTTCGCTGGACCCTGAAACCCTGAGTTTTCCAGTGATTCAGTTAAGGCACGCAGGCGCCAAAACGCTCATAATTTATTGTGCATTCAGGAGTATCATTAGATTAGAGGTCCGTGGACACGCCCCGTCTCCTCACACAACTCGCTCATTCTTGGTGCCGATCATCAATTTTCGATTGCTATCACGAGACATACTGAGAAACTGTTCGTCAAAATATATCGTAAGGAATCTGGTACATACTGCCGGTTCCATAGCGGCATTAGGCAGGGTCCAAAAACTAGCCCCTGGCGGAATCTGTGACTTGGACCTCAAATCGCGCAACGCAATTTCAAAGACAATACGCGATACATATTTGGTATTGCCATGATACTTAACCTTGTGATCCGGCTATAGCAGACATTCAATATTTAATTTGTTACAATCTCTAGCACTGGTCCAAATTTAATTGGCAGGCAGTTCTCCTCAGTCATGAAGTGGGGTGGCTCGTCAAAGCAGCAGACGCCATCTTCGAGTGGACGGACGCATAAGTATGGTGATATTTCAGATCCTAATAGTGCAATGACTTCTCAGAATCATCTACTTTCGTCATCATCGCTCTTACCCTTAACGACGGATAATTCCAACTCGAAAGGAGAAGAGGAAATCGCGAACAGGATCGGACGACCGTTACGCCTGTTCAAACACCAGAAGCATAGCGAATCTGACGACCAACAGAGTCTTAGTGTGACCTCCATCACTTCATCGCCAACAAACCCACCGTCGCCTTTGTTCCATACATTTAGATCCCACAAAGATGACAATTTCGACCAGCATATGACGATATCGAGATCAATGAATGACATCGGGACTTTGTCATCCTCTTCTCCGTCAACACGAGAGATTATAGGAGACTACGACCCTACTGGCAGAGAGGATCTGAGGCAGAAACTTGTTGGCACGGCAGACACAAAAAAGTCAGGACAGTCTACCGAGAATCCTGGATATAAACAGGGATGGTTGAACCGCTCTGACGTTGATCCGAAGAAGGGAAACAGATTTCCAGCTTGGAAATTACAGAGGGCAGTCTTGAAGGATAATTATCTCTCTTTGTATAAGCCACCATCAGACATGGGGGTAAAGTACTTCGATTTTTCCTCGTCGTTCAGAAAATTAGCCATCACTGACTCAGGTATGACGATTATTTCCATGAAGGTGCCACGACTGCTAACTTGTGCTGTTACTGGAGATATGTCACATCAGTCCTTAAAACGTCATCCGGGTTTGAAAATCGACGAAGATGGCAATATCGCTTCTGGCACAGTTGAAGCTATATGCCACGAATTGCTGTATGGAGATGATCAAGACTTCGCCTATGACGTGCTTCTGTTACTTCCAATTTGGACGGACTTTGTGCATGCAATGGAGATAGTTGCAAAATTATCGATTTTGGGTGATGCTAGTGAACGGATTACTTTCATTCTAAGTATAATCGTCGATCGCATGAGTTCCGCACTTCTAGACGATGCTGCCTACGCTGTTTTTAAGACCCTCAGCGGTCAATTAAGGAAAGAAGACAGAGTGTCTATGGAACGTCGCATGGCAGAGAAGGCGGCGCAACTCCTAGCCTTGCTGAATTTTAAGCCATTCAGCTCAGGAGATCGACGACTGAACTTCGATGCCGACACAAAATACAATAAACTGGATAGAGATCTCAAGGATCTCTCCGTCGATGCGTTTCTCAATATCGATATTGAACTTTTCGCGTCACAGATTCACATTTTCAACTTACGTTTATATAGCTCGTGGAATCCTGTCGATGATTTTTCTTTGCTTTACGGACTGAAGTACGTCTTCGCTAGGAAAAACCCGTTAGTGTCAACCATCATGCTGCCACATTTTCTCGGTACGACCATGATCAAGCAATTGTTCAGCAACGGAAGCACAGGCCATAATTCGCAGGCATCAATGGGCGAATTGTTATCTAGGTGGATATTGCTTGGAAATACTTTGAAGCAGAGAGGCGACATGGTCGGCTGGCTTGCAATTGCAAGTATTGTTTGCTCTCCTGCCCTCTGTCGATTAAAAGATATTTGGGCTCTGGTTTCTTCAGATATTATCGACATTGTAAACCGAGACTGGGCACCAGTTATATTTGACGTTGACAGACGGCTCATTCTTAGTGAGTTCTCATCTAGACGGGAAAGCTCTCATATTCTTGCGCCAGATGGAATAGGAAAGATATATAGCAAAGACTGGGTTGTTCCGTATTTTGGCGACATCAGCATTCATCTGTTCGAGAGAATGTCAGAAATAAACAAGGTACCTAGCTCGAGAAAGTAAAAGGCCAGATTCTAATTTGTTACAGGGCGCGATTGAGATTACTGCTTCTCGAAACGAATTAGCACGCATCCATAAGACCCTGGAAAGGTGGACGCTATATATTGCATCAGTTGAAGATGCAGAGAATTTACCTATCTTAGAAGCACCTGAGGCCGCGGTTCAAGAATGCCTATATTCGCTTTATGAAGCCCACATGTCAGCGCCTCCGATTTCTCCTTTAGTTGTCATGGAGATGTCTCTCAGTTACGAGCCGCCAGTCACCGGTCAGTATGCACAGTATTATGCCTCTCATCGATCGCCCCTATCGACGGGATCTTACTCTGCAATACTGTTTACGGAAGTTCTACCATCATACAAACTTTTTGCGCAGAAAGATTTGCTGGAGGCAGGTGGGCTACTATACAAGAAATCTAGTTCGTCATTGAAATCAAAGATGTCAGCCGATCCGCTTGTTCCTCAAGGAAATCGTCTATCGGACAGTGGCTCCAAGCAGCTGCGGCGGGCCAGCTCATTTCCGCCGTCACGAGCTAATATGACCATTACTGGATATTCTGACCTGGATACGACGAGTCGTAATAGAGTCGCTGGGTTTCCAAATAGGCACTTTTTGGTCAAAAGCGTGCGGGATGTGTTGAACGTGGGCGTGAACTTATATCACCTCGGAAGCGACCTTGTCTTGAAATCATTTAAAGACGACGGTGCAAGAGCGTCCAGATTGTCGAGTATCATCTTTGAGAACCCATCTAAACGAATGAGTAACGGATCCAGGAGATTGTCAGCCCAATTCCAACCAGCCGCGCTTGAGTCGCAGATCGCAGATCGGCCAACACAACCTCAGCTTGTAAACGTGGTTGCAAAGGCTGGAACGTTCGATCGTCTCATTGATATTCTCGTGGTTGGTGTTGAGGATTTCAGTTCAATGGCAAACACCGACGATGTTATTTATCTGCAAAAATCTGGCCATACATCATTTCATATGAATATGGATGTTTTTACATCAACTTTTCTAGCCACATATCGGAATTTCGTGTCTTCCTCTAGTCTATTACATGCGCTGCGCAGACGCTTCCTATGTGCCCGAGCCGCATCGAGTGCCTTCCATACCGAGAATTCTACGTCTAGTGAATTTCCAGACTGGAACGGATTTATCGATGAGACTGAAGATGGCGTCGATTGGGTTTTTGTTGCCAAGGTCCATATTGGCATTTTAGAAGCATGCAATTTGTGGGTCTCAGAATACTTCTCCGATTTGTTGAATGAGCTGCATTTACGCGAATCGTTTCTGGAATTCCTGCACGTAATAGATAAGGAGGCGTGTCTATGGACGGAAAGGAGGATCGCAGACGAGAATTTGACCGCCTTCGCAGACACGATCGATATGCAATCTCGAAAGTTGCGGAAATCGTTTGCTAGGAAGTCTTATCGGCCCGTAGATACGTCGCCGTGGCCGGTAGTCCCAGTTCCATCGTCCAGTCCTTTGAACTTCCCAGAGTGCAATGTTCAGAGTATCGAGCAATTCTGCGACTCCATCGACAGGGTTGTTGCCAGTATTTTCCAGCAAATAAAAATGAAGGACTGGCTTGCTGTTTACGAGCTTTTGGAAATGCAGGCAGTGGATCCACACAAGCTGTTTAGCAACAGAAATCTCACTATGAATACGGACGATGATATTATTATTCAGGACGTTTTCGGCTTCTGTGCATCGCTCCACTGCCTTAAGTCTGACGAACTTATGATTTCCCATTTTCCGAAGTCTATTAAGAAGTTGTACGCTTTCCGGATGAATTTGGTATTGTGGGTTGCGATCCATATTGCAGATCCGTCTATTAGCAAGTCGATCCGAGTGAAGCGTATGGTAGCCATGTTACACGCCATCGCTATCTGTCGCAAGCGAATGAGCGTTGTGGAGTTCGGACCTCAAATGAGGACTGAAGATGGAGAACGGATGGAGGATGATATCGAAATGAAAATTCCGTCGTTAATTGAGAGTGCCATTGCCTCTGCCATTGTTCGGCCCGAAAGTCGCCAATATGCTGCTGCGTGGGTTGAGGCTGCCAGGGAAGTTGGTAAAGATGTTCAGCAGGTTAATTTCCTAGAAGAAATCATTCCAAAATCCGTGGCCGATGATGATATGTCAGAGAACCACGAAACTTGGGAGTCATTGACAATCTGTATGGGATGGATCTTTGAGCGTATCCTCGAGATTGTATGCTATGTTCCGAATATGGCTGTCTCGAATCCGTCCATGATAAATTTCGACAAGCAACGCTACATTTACAACTTTCTGAGCAATGTGCTGGATAACAAGCCATCGAGAATGAGTAGCATATACGTATCCGAGGAACCAGCCGCGATGCTGTTCAAATTAGATATGTCTCACGGATTCGACAAGCGTCAAGTGAAGGAGACCGCCGCACGAGAAATGAGAGAATGGAGCCTGAAGGGGAGCAAGCCACTTAGAGCATTTGGGGGTCTCGTCGCGCAAGAGCAAGAAAAGCTGCGTCGTGATGCGCGACAGAAGGAAGGTTTCGATCGGCAGCATCGGGACCAGATGAAAGGTCCGTACAATAAAAGTCGTGGTCCAATGCAGCCTGCGGATAAAAAGTATTCGAAATCGTCTAGATTTGGTGGACTACTTAGGGCAGTTCGACCACTCTCGATGGCGTTCTCCAATAATTGGTCACCGCCGTCGACGGATCGGTCCGTATCACCACTGGACCTGCCTGAGATTTCCTCTATTGAATCTCGACATAAGCCTGCCATTTCGATAAATCTTGCCTCGGCAATCACTATTATTCCGTCGGACATGCAGGGTATGGGCATTTTCAAAGTGGTCTGTGATGATGGTTCGGATTACCTGTTCCAAGCAACCAACGATGACGATCTCGAGGAATGGGTCAGACTTTGCTCAGCTGTCCGAGCTTCGACTATCCACAAGTCGCGACTGACAAGGGATGTATTAGACCGGACGGACAGCCTGTTCAAAGGTATTATTGACGAGGAATCGACTATGACTGGCGCTCACTAATGACTTGGCATAGTTTTTGGAGTATCGATTGAGACGGTCTGTACGCGAGAAAATCAATCAATACCCGCAGTAGTTCAACTGTTATTAGCAGAAATCGAAGCGAGAGGTATAAGACTTTTGATGATAAGCCTTTGGCAGACTATTAACACTCCTTTACAGGACTGGAGGAGGTTGGAATTTATCGAGTGCCAGGGTCGATGGCGAATGTGAACGAACTGAAGAAAGCTTTCGATTCAGGTTCTGAGGTCGACATGAATGATGAGCGCTGGTACGACATCAACACTGTCGCCGGGTGCTTGAAACTTTATTTGAGAGAGCTACCAGAGCCATTGTTGACTGATGAGCTGTTCCCAGAATTTACCCACATAGCGAGTATGTTTTTGTTCTTGCCACTGAAATCGAGAGCTCACGCTGACTTTGTCCAGAAATTGCAGACGAACGTGAACAGATCCCGCTGTTCTCCCGTGTTGTCGAAAATCTTCCATTAAACAACTATTATTTGCTTAAAAGGATTATCGAACACCTTGCTACGTATGTAGATTTGCATCAACGTCCTATTTTATTCCGAGCTATATTCTAACGGGTATTGTATAGAATTTCAACTCACGGCGATATCAACAAGATGCATGCCGTGAATCTTGCAATTGTCTTCTCTATGAGTCTTCTACCCAGCAACAATCCTTTCTCCATGTCATCTGATTTGGGATCGATACAGACAATGTTGCGGACTATGATCATGTACTCCGGCCAGATATTTACTGACAGCTATGATCCAGGAGCGCGACGGTCTGGTGAGAGTTTCCTCACTCCACCACCTGTCCCGGAGAAGGATACTAGCGTGCTTCCTGTTCAGGATTCGCATACAGTCAATAAATCGTCAAAGAGGGAAAGCTATCAGGAAGTCAGTGTCTTCTGAAAAAAAAATATTTGGGGTCAGAATTAGAGATGTGCAAGGGCACTCACGCGTCCTTGACAGGACTTGTCTTGACGACGAACTAATTGTGTTTTATGATGCATAATCGGCCTTATACTTACAACTCTTTGTTGGCATATTGCTTAATTTGTTGCTATTTTAAGAAAGGGCGTTTGCATTACGGAATTGGTCTTTATGTCTATTTTCATGTGCTAGGTTTGGAGTCTGCGTTTTCTTTTTGTGCGAAGGCGTCTTAGATTTGTTATCCAACTCAGGGTTTCCAAAAAAATCTTCATTTGTCAAAGCTTTTACATACACACGAATAATATAATGGTTAACTAGAAAGGGAGAGTTTCACCAAATCTCTATAAATTTGTCAACAATAAGGAACCAACAGCGCAAAAGTGGATAACGTCTTACAGTCATATATTTGCCATTATCCTTCTGGGTCAGTTTGGATATTGTCGATAAAATCGCACTGACGCTTTCAGTCGGTGTTAATGCTGCGGCTTTTCCCGGCGCCAATTTCAAACTAAGTAAGTAATACAATCACTGCGGTTAGCACGGTCCG
>JANJPG010000200.1:0-13841 GCA_030407185.1 Lipomyces yarrowii
TGAAAACTGGTCATGTGCACTGCCGCAATATATATCCGCGCCCCCACCGCGGTGAAGCCCGAGAAGCGGATTTTGGCGTGCTCACTAGCCATACTGAGTGATTACAAAACTACAAGCTCAAACAGCACAATATTTACACCTTTTTAGGACAGAAAGAATATACTCCTTGAGATTTCCGACGCTACTGTCAGCTTTGACTTCGATCATTTAAGACACTGTCAAACTAGCCGTTGAAAGTCTGGGCGTCTGTCGTCTTGTTGTGGGGGTTCGGCGCCACCCAAACCGCCGATCGATCGGATTTTTATCTTCACCACTTATCGCTACGCACGTGTCTACTGCATAGTACTCTATAACTTCTGACAATAAAAATATATGGACGTGCAGGCGAACGTTCAGCAAATGGCGAGCAGCGAAGAATGCTTTTAGCCCTATTTCTTACTTCCATGAATATACCTCATAAAATAAGTCGGAATATATATAACAGAGCGCAGCCTACATAAGGAAGCGGATAACGCATGAAACCTGCTCGTACATAGATCATGCGTATACTGCAATGAATCTCATGGCTTCGCTGCTAAGCGATAACTTGCGCAAGGCTTAACACCGCTGCAATGCAATGCAGTGCAATGCAGTCTTCACGTGAAACGTACACAGTGACATCCGACCTGGGCTAATATTAGATATGCGGCATAATGCGCGTCAGTGCGTTTATTAAATAAGCACACGGGTCGCATCCGCGGAGGCGACTAGGATTAGGGTGAGACGTCGCGTTATCATGCTCTCTCGCTAATTTTCCGGGTTTGGGCGCCGCATGTCTCGCAGCATACAAAGTACTATTCCTTATGCTCGTCTTACATAATTTACTTCAGGATTGCTATGACATATATTCCACAATGCCTACCCTGACCTACGTTCTTGATCGACATCTAAGCCGATGGTATTGTCCTCTGCGACGCCTCTCAAGCTTGCCGACAGGTTCGAGCTGCTCGAGTTACTCGGCGACGGTAGCTTTGGCACCGTTACTCGTGCCCGCGTCCGTGGGTCCGGTACTTTGTCATTGCTCGCTCTGTCCTCCTCATCCTCCTCGGTCGCTAACCAGCTCAAACCAAACGCAATAGTCGCTATTAAGTCCATGAAAAAAGTATTTACAAACCCTGCGCAGTATCTCCTTCTGCGAGAGGTCCTCTTTCTTCGCGCCGTTCCCCACCACGATAGTCTAGTTCGGGCCCATGAGATCTTTCTCGACCTGTCCACCCGCCAGCTACATATCGTCATGGAGTGCCTCCACATGAATCTGCATGAGTTTCTTAGATGCAGCAATGAAGTCGTCCGTTTGGACACCACTGTCGCGCGCGGCATTCTGTACGTTTATAGCGAAATTGTCTTTCTACCGCATTCTGGTGACCCTATAGAATCCAAATCCTTGCGGGACTTCGTCACATTCACTCTCACGGTTACTTCCATCGCGACATCAAGCCGGAAAACGTGCTCGTTTCCGTGGACCCGTTATCGTCAATTCCGATCGTCAAGCTCTCGGACTTTGGTCTCGTCCGCAATATCTACTCGACCGCACCATACACTACATACGTTTCCACGCGATGGTACCGTGCGCCAGAGATCCTACTTAAGACGGGCCAGTACGGGTCTGAGGTGGACATATGGGCTCTCGGCGCCATGGCAGTCGAGATTATCACACTGCATCCACTGTTTCCCGGCGACAACGAATGGGACCAGGTTTGTAAACTATGCAACATAATGGGCACGCCCGAGAATGCAGCTGCGCAGGGTGGTGTTTGGGATGCTGCCGGGGCTTATGCTAAGCGATTGGGGTTCCTGATGCCTTCCGGCGAGCGCGGTGTCGATCTCTACAGCATAATGACCGCTAATATCGCGTCTCCGATCACCCCAGAAGATGAAATTGATCTGATCGTGCTTGCGAGGTTCGCCACCTCTTGCCTGCAGTGGAATGCCAACAATCGGCCGACGGCGGTGGATTCGCTTCAGCAAAGATATTTCACGAGTGGCATACCTTCTCTGCGTTGCCAAATGTAGGGTAACGTAGTTCACAAGCGAGCGAGCCGCACAAGCGAGCGAGCCACGAAAGCACAATGCTACTTTATTCGAACATAATAGTTACAACACAACAACTAAAATTAATCAAAACTAATTTGAATCCTTTTCTTCAGGACCCTCTTCATCTGAATTACAAGTGCGCGCATTATGTCCGGTGTTGCCGCATGTTCTACAGCGCCGTTGGCGCACCTCAACTCGTCTCGCCCGAGGACCATTCTCACCTTCTTCCTGTATCAACTGCTGCGGAGCTTCCCTCTGGTCCATAACGTTTTGTGCATCTTGTATAGTTAGGGATCCTCCACGCTGCACACGTTTTTTTTTAGCCCTGTGACGTTTGCTAACGGCGCGATTTGTTTCTCGTAGCCTCGAGTTCTCAGATCGCAGAAGAGCATTCTCATGCATTATCTTTAGTGTACCCTTGGCAAATTGATCTATCGCCGCAAAAATTGAAGTCGGAGAACTATTCTGGTGGTCAGCAATTTTCTTCTTCACAAACGTCGACTGCGAAGCAGTCTCCTTTGGATTCTGCGGTGTCTTCGGTGTCCAAGAGAGGGGCGTTCGGTCGGGAGAGCTGACGGGTGTTGGAGTCCGCAACCTCACTTCCAGATTAGAAATAACGCTTTCGAGATTGAACGGAACAAGTCCTGCCCCTCTAAAACCTGACTGGATGTTCTTTTCGGTAATAGATGAAAAGAATGCATCCTTGAAGTTTACAAGGAAGTCTTCTTTGGAAACATGGGTTATTGAAGTCCGCATCATGTCTTCAACGCGCCGACTATAGGCACGCTTCAATGGCCTAAAACATCCAACGTCGAGTTGCTGAAGGATATGCGAGGAGTGAAAGTGAGGAGGCAGGCAAAGAGTTATAATGCTGTGCTCTTTGCAGACTAGCTCGAAATCCGCTGAGTGATGGCTCTCGTGGCCGTCGAGCACCAACAGACGATATACCCCCACTGTGCGGTCTTTGGTATGCCTATTAAAACGCTGGAGCCAGTCTAGGCCTCGCTCATTCGTCGTCCAGCCGTTATCACTAACAGCGATTACCCAATCCTCGGGCAATTCACTATTTTCATACCAGGACGAGAGATGATACTGACCGGCGAGAACGATAAATGGTGGGACTGCCCAGCCGCGCGAGCTGACGCCCTGAATTACTGTAGCCCACTCACGATTTCCTCGCTGGGCTAATTTCTGTCGGCCACGTCGTTCTGTACTTGTAACGACCATGCTGGTAGAGATCTGGCCCATCATAAAGCCAGTCTCGTCGAAGTTGTAGATATCTTCTTCGAGGATCCCATACTTTGCGATTGTGTTGCGAACAAGGTCAAACCAACCTTGAATAACCTTTGGATCCTCGCATAAGGCCCTCTGGTAGTCGGATTTACGACTAAATATGGTTCGAAGCTCTGGTTGACGCTTGACGAAGTTTGAAGCCCAAACCTTGCCAACAGGACCGGCGCCCCGCTCTGTTCGCAGTCGATTGGCCATACCTTCTACATCACTCAACCTAGGAGGAAATGCTCGCGAACCTAGATCGAGTATATGATCAACAATAACTTTTTCTTCTAAATCGGTCAAATTCCTTGAATTGGGCATGCTGTCGCGTCGTGAAGGTCTGCCGTTCATGCGCTCACGTAATGTGCTGCGGTCCACGGAATAGATCTTTGCAGCAGCTCTAAAGCTAAGTTTAGGGTCTCTTTTCATTGCCTCGATGGCTAATGATAATTGACTATCGTTTGTAGTAGATTTCATGATTAATAGTCGTGGAGAAATATGTTGTTATTGAAGTTGGATTGACGTGTCTACGCGGATGGCTCGCTCGCTTGTGAACTACGTTAATACAAAATTCATTCCCAGACTGCATCTTCCAACTAGTCCTTCCACGACGAGCTGTTATTTCGGGCAGCGTGTTTGCAACCAGTCTCTTCATGGAACCCTAAACCCTACTTTGTCAATCAATTGGCGAAACTACCGCCTAGAAACCTCCAGCGATAGAATTAGCATGGTTCATGATACCATATTTAGTCTAAATCAATCGATTAAGGCGCCCGGGAAGGTGTTGTTTTTGACTCTGGCTTCTTCAGAGCCTAGAGTTGGAGCTTCAAATCTTCTCCTACTGCCCCTCAGGCATAGGCAATTAGTACATTGCTTCGGAGATCCGTACCTAAGTACCACACAGAGATTCCAACCTCAATACAATTGTCAAATTATCTACCGTTTAAGCTAAAGAAAATTTAGATTACCTGGGTTGTTCGACATTACATGCTCAAAAGGTCGTAAAAAGTCTTTTTGGAACTTAAAGTGCGGCAACTCTTCCATTTCCAAGAATCTCATAGACAATTGTCGAAGAGAATCGAGAGCAAAGAAAACAACTGTCGTATTTGCATGGCAACCGACGTGGTTAAACTGCTCACCCATGATTGCCCAGAGGTTCGACCATTCAACTCTGATACGGTTCATATTATAATAACAAACGTCCACCATCTTCTGTAACGAGAACATCCTAGGATGCTCGCTATTGCCGGACGACTGAATCTCCTCGCGAGAAACTGCAGTTAACGCTCGAACAAAATGCACAATACCCTCGCCGGACAGCATCGCACTTTGAGTGAAGATTTTATCCATTGCAATAACGATTTCCCTCGCTCGCGTCTCCTCTGCAACAACGGCCGAGAACGGAGTAGCAAGTGTTGACGTCCGTCGTGCAGGCTTCACGGAAACTGAGCTCTTGGACCGCTGGCTCTCAAACGATTCACGTCTAACATTATCATTAGTTATTGGACAACTTCGGGACCTAGAAATAAAAGTACGCACAGTGCGATCTTTGCCAGCCCCAGATCTGGCACCACAACCTCTGAGATTCCCGAGCTGATAAGCTGAAACCTTTCCAACTGACTGACACAGGTAAGCACATCCTTCCACGAATCCTTCAACAGATCTCCGTCGGATAAGGCAATATCCAATAGTGCCTTTGTCCCCTCGACGTTCTTTGGCTTCATCTCGCTGATATTCTGCAAATTTGTATATTTCGCCAGGGCAGAAACAAACGATATTCTTGCAAGTTCAATGTCAAACAAGCAAGCGATCCGAACCGCTAGTTTTATGCCATCCATACAGGTTTTGATAATATCTGGCTCATCAGAGTCTTGCATAGGAGCGGATAGACCTGCCAGGAAGGACATCCATACAACTTCGAACATGGGGCCAACGTGTTCGAAATGCGATGCACTATAGAACACCACGGTGGGAGTATTGGTTTCCTTACGTTGTATCCGAACCAAATTTTTGAACAACATCTAATGAACCATTAATATAACCTTTGACCGCAATTATTCCAACTTGACTGGAACTCACTTCAGTCTTATTCACCATCTGACGCGAAGCATTCAAGTAAGCCTCTCGCTGCAAGTCTCGTCCAACTGTAGCCAAAACCTGGCCGATGTTTGCAGCAATAGAAGTGGTTCCTGGCTGTCCTGATATTCCGGTTATCAGAGCCGCCTCATGCTCTGACTTGAGAATGATCTCATTATTCAGGATCTCGTCGAAAATATCACTCAAATATGCCTCAGGCAGATCGGCATTATCATTGATACCTTTGTTATTTTTGAAGAAATCCTGCTTGGTCATACGATTCTTTACCTGACGCGAGTGCAAATCCGTGTTCAGCATTATTACTGAATAGGCTAACACGTACGCAGTATCTGCATTCGCAAATATGGAGGGGTTTCCTGAAATATAGCGCTCAGCGAACTTCAACATGAACCGGTCGATCTTCTGAGCCTCGCCCGGCAACCTAAAAGATTGAAGAAACCTCCGTAACGCATCAACGAACTTCATATCCGCGAAATCCATCAAGTCTACAAATGCATGCATAGTGGCAACATTCTCGGGATCTCCTTCACCAAGGTATTCTCCAATCATAGCCTTCGACAGGCCCTCAGTTGTAAGTAAAAAGCGGGCAACATCGTTAGGATCCTTTGATGCGATAAAATCATTCTCACATAACATTACAATACCCCTCTTGGGCTTGAAGTTGAACTGTTTGATGCCTTCAAGCAATGCCGTCTTTCTGTGTTTCAGCGACTCGAACTGTGTAGGATCATCGATCGGAGTGTTGGTGCCGCTTGTTTTATGGAGAATAGATCGAGCCTTTTCTGGTAGTGGCGAAGATGGATGTTGTATGCTGCCGGGAGTGATAGACCCCGCGTTGATCTCATCATCCGGAATCGAATCCGAGTCTCTGCTGTTCTGCTCCGGGAGAGCGACAGACGCAGCATGTTCAATACCCTTCTGGGACCATTCAACCAGTGACTCTAGTATAGTGACAAGACAATCCAACGACAGTCGCTTAAGCGCATACTCAAGTGGGACTTGAGCGGCAATCTCAGAGGCTGGCGTAGTTTGCATAGATGCAGCAGCGCCTGAGGAAAATGATGGAGGAATAGCAACTCCAGAAGTGTTTCCAGACCCTCCGAATGGGCTTGCCTCATTCAGCCGTTCCAGCTCTTGGTATTGCTGATATTGAAACTGAGTAATATGGACAGGAACGATGGCAATTCGAGAAAGGTACTCGATAAGCCGCTCGTAGATATTGTCCAAAGCAGTGTTATCGCAGTCGTAGTTGAGATAAATTTCGACTAAAGCACGTGGATTTGCAAACAGTCTCTCGAATCCTCGCAAGAGGTACTGTTTCTGATGCGGGGTCGAATTCTTCATTTCCAAGATTGGAATGTAAATCTCTGTCATGAATACTTCGATTTCCCTCTTCATTTGACTTCGAAGATTGAGGAGAATGAGCCAAAAGATATCGCATGAGACTTCAAATATCGGAGGTATCGGGCTTGCTGCGTTTCTGGAAAGACACAAGCAAAGATATTGTCGAACCGCATGAATGAAGACTGTTTCCTCTGACGAAGCGCTAGATCGAATAATAACATGTGGTGAAGCGAACACGGGCATATGTGTGCTTAAAATGGTGTACACCAGATGAAGTGATAGGAGTTTCGAGCGCATAGCGTGAGATCGCATATCTGGCCGATCTGACGCATCAATGGCCTTGACAGAGAGCTTACACATAGCCCGGAATACCAAAAAGGCATCTCGAACAAATAGCTCTCCTTCATCGCGTGGACCACTATTTGCCGTGTCAGGAATCCGTTCTTCGTCGAAAGACTTTTTGTTTTCGAACGACTCCAGCGTGATCTTTGTTGGAGCCTGGTCGACCACTGTCTTCTCTTCTCCTTCAGTAGCTGATTCCGTAGCGTCTTTCTTCTCATCAGAGAGTGTAGCTTGATCGGAATTCTCATTGTCGTCAGGAAGTTCCCTGTCGTTAAAAGCCGGCTGAACGGGAATTTCGATAAAGTCGGAATCTTCTTCTACGGTCTCGGTCTTTATTCGACGTTTCACTCGGTCAAATACGACATTAACCATCTGCGTAAGCGTTGCCTGAGCAATAGCTTGATTGGCGTTTGATCGGGATAAAATGAAGATATTGTATGTCTGTCGAATAGCCTTTAAAAGAGCCGCACCGTGAACGAGGAGCTTCTCGTTGAGCACAGCAGCGAGAAGGGCTTTAATGATTTGTAATTCGACTCGCTCGTCCGTAGAGTCCGCTCTAAAGCAATCACACACGACTTCAACCGCTTGATCCACCATCTTAATGGAACGCGTTGGCAGCGTTGGCACCTCGTCGCCATCCGATGATTGTGGTGGAGTTGCAGGCATGTCGATGAAAAACGAGAACGAGAACAGCTTGCCGATGCAGTCAATTGCAGTCATCTTGACATCATTATCGTTGGTCAACGTAGCTAACCGCAGTGGTTCCAAGATAATAGCCGGCGACGGCGACTCCGGGGAAAGCTTCTTCAGCTGTTCTATATGCTGTTTTAGCGCTAAGTTATTTTATTATGGACAGAACAAACAAGCCATACCGATAGCATTATTTAAACCAGCTTGCAATTGGCCTTGGCGTCTTCCGTCTCTGCTTGCTAAGATAAATTCAAGTGCCTTGCCCACAAACATCATAGAAGACATTGTGCTGGAGCTGCTAATAGTGCTACTGGCAATCGACGCCGTTGATTGGTGTGTCGACAGAGGAACAGGCTGTTCTTCAGCAGTATTTGTCGAAGGCGCGGACTGTTGCTCCTCGGTCGCTGGTGACTCCGGTTCCTTGCCATTGGCCTTGGGCAAGTCGCCCTCCGGATTAGCTTCAGACTGTGCGTCCGTAGGATTCGGATCTGAAATCGATTCGGACTCAATTACATCGCCGCTTAGCTTGGTAACGTCCAAACTCTTGTCCTTGGTCCCAGACGTACTGGGACCATCAGTGTCTTCTGACGGAGAATTGGCGTCAGGCAAAGAAACGGGGGAAGACTTTGTGACTTCATCTGGTGCCGCGTCATTATTGATTAGGGCGCTGGAATCGGCGGTCGCATCCGCTGCGTTCGCGACTGGAGCTTCGGCCACGTCCGGCACGCTCGGTAACTCCTTCTCGGAGTCCATTGATGTGAGACCAGGCACGGCAGACGGTAGGGAAGTGTTTTGCGGTGCGGATGAATTGTTCGACTATCTTTGGGTGTACGACTTTGGTTGCGGCGACGGAGCGGTGCAATCGTTGAGCGTTGGCGGCTTAAGGGCCTGCTTGCACCGCCATCTCGCCCCCTGCTTTAACAGCCGACCAGCCACTGCGTGCGCCACAACAAATCGAGGGTTTCCCAATTTAACGAATTTATTCCTAATTTCTAATAGATCAAGAGCCCCCCACGAACCGCAACAACAACAAGCTAGATCAACAAAGATAAATGGCAACTCCGTTATTCGACGATCTATTTACCGTCACGACGCTGGACAGCAAGCGCTACGACCGCGTCTCTCGTATCACGGCGACATCAAATTCTGCATCGGACATCCATCTAACGCTCGACGTCAATACGGAGCTGTTCCCTATCACTATTGGGGAAATCCTCTCAATTGCTATTGCCAAGACTCTCGCGACTGAGTCGTCATCTGCAGGTAACAGTTCTTCGAGCTGGCGCGAACCCAAACCTGGTCAGCATGGTCTAGCTGACGACTACGACTACGTCATGTATGGCACCGTGTACAAATTTGAGGAAGGAAAGAACGATAACATGTATGATCAAATTTTTATCAGGGCATTGCTAGCCACCTTTCTAAAACTAATTTATAGTGCCGTATACGTGTCTTTTGGCGGTTTATTACTGTGTCTAGAAGGCGGATACAAAAAACTTGCTTCTTTGAAACAAGAAAACGTATATTTGCTTATTCGACGATAGACATCTAGTGTTGGTAAACATTTTCAGAGTGTATCATTAAAAAAAAGCATTGTATATTAACCTGGCATAGTGGACTATATTTATCATGTACAAAAAGGTCACACGGTACATCAGAACAACCTGCAAGAGGACCTTGCATACGCCGGGGCGCCAATAAGCGGCTCCAACGTTTTGGCGGTCTTCAGTATCGCGTGCATTTAATCGCGCAAAAACAACAAAAAGTCACCTACTGTACAAATGTGTATCTTCCACTACTGTTAAATTAACCCGTCATCCTTTTTATCCTGACATATGCCTCTTTCCAATACTTCTAATGCGCGCTCATAATAAACAGGTGAATGATGAAAAATTCCTCTTCCAAAGACAGGCTCGCCAAACCGCTTGTCAACGTCCAAAACTACACGACCGACCACGCGTGTAGCTTTCCTCGTCCTCCCATCATGCGTCTCGAAAACGGTACTCGTGGTCAGGTGATAGACTTCTCCTGGCGGTACGAGTTTCTCATGCTGCATACCCTGACGCAACTTGCAAAGTTCAGCCCAGAGGTAATCGTCATCTTGAGCGTCGAAGAAGGCGCCAGTACGCGACGCCAGTTTCGACAACACCCGTTTGCGAATTTGATCGACGACGCCCTGCTTATCGGCCTTGAAAGCAAGGGCAACACTCTGGAAATCACGAAGTACGCCAAGTGAAAGACAGGGCACAATATCAAGACCGTAGACGACTGACGTTGTGAGATTGCGAGTTTTCGTACGTAGATCTGAAGAAATCGTAGCTGGTGGCCCGAAGGCATAGCTGTGAATCTTACGACCAGGTGGTAGAGTTGAGTATACTGATGTGACAAATAACCCCCCTGGACCTGGCTCAGAAACCAAAATGCTGAGGAGCGCCGCAACACCCCCTCCCTAGGCAAGGGTCAGCATCTTTGAATCATCTTCCGTTGTCTAAAAAAAATAACATACCAATGAATGACCGCATATGACCAGACCATACTCACGACCTAGTTCCTCCAATGCAACCTTGATAGTCATAAGTACGCGAGAGGACGGGCGTTTAAGAAGCAAGGCCGATTTTAGCATGCCTCGGTGCGCTTTGTATGTCTTCCCACGCCATTCAAATTCCTGGTACTCGCACGTCAAGTCGGTGAGAACATCTTCCAGACCCAAAGTTCCTCGGATAGTGAGCACCACAGTTTTGTTGACATGATCAACAGCGACAAAGTGTACAAGTGGAATGCCACCAGACTGGTCAATGGCAGTATCAGTGAAACTAGATAGTAGAATGTGATCCAAGCCGACTCCGGTATGATTTGCAAACGCATGATGCTCAGCGTGATGAGTGTCAGTGGATGGGAATATTCTGTCTGCGATACCAATTCCAAGTAATCTCATGAATGATTGGCCATATGAAGCTGATGCGAATCGCATGTACTTGGCCAAATTAGAGCAAATATGTGCAGGAGGGAACGGCTGGATTTGAGGTTCCTCAGTGGCATCGAGAACAAGTGATGTCTGTGACTGCGTAGTTTTGAGCGTATAGAACGAGGCAGATGATGACCGACGCCTGTTTCCACGCGCTCCAGATGGTGAGGAAGGGGCTGGAGTACCAGCAGAGCTTGGATTGGATGGCGGCGCAAGCTGTACATCAGCACTCAGATGTCCATCCCTGTACTTGTTGGCACGAAGATGCCGCTGGGACTGTCTCCGAGCAATAGCGCTGGCACCTACAGCTGGAATAGAATTGTGTCGTGGAAGTTTCTTATTAACTGGCGCCATTCCATGCTGTAGAAACGGACTTGCAGCTCTCTTTACATGCTGATCGACCGATTTGAAACTCTTCGATATTCTGCGAGAGATTGAGAGTTCATGAGCGGCTGAAGACGCAGATATGTAATCCTCGTACTGAGAGCTTTTAACAGGACTGCCGTCGTCATTTGATAACAAGTCGTCGTCTGTCGTCTGTAAATCAGCTTCAGATCTGACGTCAGGCGAAGGTTGGAGCTGTGCGTCCGGCGTGACCGTGCCGTCCCGAGCCAGGGAATATGAGGATGGAATATCGCTAACAGATGGACGCAGTTCTAGAGCGACTCTCGCGGTACCGTCACCACTAACTTCAAGGAGATCGCGCTCATCCGGGTCCTCTATCTCAAAGACTTTAGAGCTGGAACGCTGGGGAACAATAGATGATCTGGTCGTCTGTCGGACCGTAGGTGTAATTCCAGTGGGCGATGGATTTCGCAACGCGTTGATGTCCTGACCAGTACCCCGTTTCCTATTAAATCTCCGACTGATGCTTTGAAACATGACGCGGTAACGAGGTTTTTCGCCATCACGCGGATCAAGGACCTCTTCCTCCATGACTATGGCATTGTCGGGGATTGCCAAATTCGCGCTTTCGGCCGAAGATCCAACGACCTCAATTGTCGTGGTCTTTGTAGTGACCTCCTCCGTGCTGACAACGACTTCAGCATCTGGTGCGATATGCTTTACGACCGCCAGCTCATCATAGAGCTCTGCCCGCGTATTCTTCACTTCAAGCGTACGAGTTTCTCCGGTATCCAGAACAACGACATCCCATAGGACTCTCATTTCGATTCCCTGCAGCGTCCGGCGCGAGCTGCGGGCCTGCAATATGGAGAAACACGTTAGGCCAGACACCAGGCCGTAGAGTCCCGATCCGTCGCCTAGTTCTCTTCGAATCAAAGATATGATGCTTGCAATCGCACGTGATGATTCTGTCGAGCCGAAAATACTGTCGATCATATGAACTGAATCCTGCGCTAAATTACTAAAAGTAGAGATTGCCGAAGTAGCGCAATGGAAAGATGCAGATGCGAAAAGTTGCGCTAGTGTTGTGGTCTTGTTGATGGCGGACATCTACTTGACAGTCAGAATCCCAATCATAGTCACACGAAATGCAATCTCATACCCCCAGAGTGGTGAAGATACCCCCGTCAGGAACATCTTCCTCCGCCTTAAAGACAAGGCTTTCGACAGCTCGCTTCGAAACGTCGATAGAAGTAATGGTACCTATTCGTGCCGAATCAAGGACGGTTTCGATTACGAACGTGCCAAGGCGCAAGGATATCGTCGACGACCGTGAGAGAGCCGAAACTAGCCGTGCCAACCTGGACGGCAGTAGTGTTGGCGATAATATGATTGGCTCCTCATCGGAGTGCGATATAAGGCTCATTGTTGTGTGGGTGGTGCGATGTAGGAGAGACGGACAGCAAAACCGTGCGGGGAAATTGACACGAGCGCGAACAGTCTCTATATTTCGCAGATCGGTTAATAGGCAAAGAGACAATAAAAAGAATAATTCGTCAACTGGAAATAACTGTTCTTACGAAATCACAAAGTCCGAGCTGGTGTAAACCGCACCGCGTAATCCTGTTGTTCGGTGGGAAAAAAGAGCGTCGCAGATGATTTCGACTCCAACGCGTCGAAGTGCGCTTAAAAAACGACGGACGGACGACGCACCTTAGACGCCGCCACTGTGTAGGATCGGGGAACGTATGTTTTTTGCGACAACAATATATGAAGATAAGAATGGAACGTGAAAGAGGAACGTACAGCATGCAAGCTGTACTTTCCGTATTAAGGCAAAAACGTGGTCGGACCCTTGCAGCAGCAATTTAGAGAAGTCATCGCTCACAAACTTGGACCCGGGCTCGGGGAACCCAACTCGGCGGAACTGCCACCGCATCTGTTGGGGCAAGCGGCACTACGGTAGCATAGATATGGCACAAACGCAGTGCACACACGGCATGGGGCTCAGGGCTTCTGTGGGGTTCTAGAAGGCTGCCGGAAGCGAAAACAATGCGGCGCAGATCACGAGGCGCACCGCCTCGAGTGGCTGACGGTCTGGCTCGCCACCGTGGCTGCGGCTGGTTGGTCTGCGAGATACGACACACCGCCACCTTCACCCAAAACTGCGGCCGGCCAATCCGTGACTAACTTGCCAGTGCGGGACAGTGCCACGCGCGCTCTGTTATAACTCCAGGCCGTCGCTCCCGACCGGCCCACCAACACTTCTTCTTCTTAACCGGTGTGCATTCGCTTACTATCTCCATCATCCACCTATCCATCTATCTATCTAGCCTTACAACTCGGCAACAGCTTGTCATCATGCATTTCAGTGTCAAGACAGTCGACGGCAAACGTGAGTAACGCACTTTTGTGGTCATGCGTCCCCGGATGATCATGGTTGCTCGGTAACATAGCATATTGACAAGCTTTGCATAGTTTTCGCTCTGGATGCCAGCGGGACAGACTCTATCAGAGGCGTCAAGCAATCTATCACTGAGCTCTCTCATATCCCTGTAGCCATGCAGAGGCTAGTCTACGGTGGCGTGGTTCTGGACGACTCCTCATCTCTACAAGAGAGCGAGATTGCTGACGGCGCGGTCGTGAATCTTGTTCTGCGGTTGCGAGGTGGCGGTCCTGCAAAAAAGAGATGCTCTTTCAAGTCATGCAC
>JANJPG010000201.1:0-13778 GCA_030407185.1 Lipomyces yarrowii
CAGAAAAGTTTGAAGCGCCATTTACAAAGTTCGAGTTTGGCAATTTCGCTGTGACGAACAAGGCCGATATCATTATAATGCCAATGGCGTGGCTTGCTTTTGGGCATGATGATGGTGCTGGTGGTCGCGATTCGAAGGAGCAAAAAGAGGTTGAAGATGAACCTGACTGGAGGACGGTGCATTACTGGGCAAGGAGGCTCACACCAGTTGTTTCGCAATACGCACAAGCTGAGCCGGCGAAAACGTCAAACACTATTTTTGTTGCCTCTAACCGATGTGGAACGGAGGACAAGACCATAACTTATGCTGGTTCATCGTCAGTATTGCGGTTTTGCAATGACGCGTCCGTGCAGCTGATTGCAACCCTTCCAAAGGAGTCAGAAGGAGTACTAATAACTGATGTTGAGATATAGTGTTGACAATAGAATTAAAAACAAATACTTAGTACTATACAGATCCATTACGCGCATAAAACTAACTCCAATAGAACAGAAAACCCACAATCCAAGGGCTTAGATAATTTTTTGTGTGTTGTTTTGAACAAAAAAATAAAAACAAAACAAAACAAAATAAAAATACAAGTCACTCGTCCTGCTTGTTCTTAATGCCGGCATGGGCACATGTTTTCTTCCAGGCATCAGCTTCTCGCCAAGCACGGTCAATTTCGGCCTTGAGTTTTTCGTTCGAGGCCGAGAGTTCAGCAATCGCTTGCTCGGTTAGTAGCTTTTCGAGGGTCAACTTTTCTATATTTGCGGCTTCGTTTTCTTTCAATTGTTGGATATATTGAACGGCGCGTTGCAAGATTGACCCTTTATTCTTTTCGCAGCCGGGCACGATCTTTGCCAGTTCGGTAATGCCTTCATTGATTGTTTCGCGCCGTCGTCGCTCGACTTCTTTGTGATTGTCGCGACGCATGCGATGCCATTCTTCGCTACCAACCGGCGGCTTATGATTGCCTGACAAACCTTCTAGACCATCGTGAGCCGACGATGGCTCTGTGGTCGGGGTGGCGTGAGGCAGCGAGATCGGTGGGATCTGATCGATATGGTGGTGAGGCAGGTGAGGTTGTACTGTGGGTGGTGCATTAGTGGCCGGTACCGATGCCGGTGCCGATGCCGCGGGTGTTGGCAGGATGGGCTGATTTATGAGATTATGGTCGATGGCCGAGTCCAGGACCTGGCTACCGCGCTTTTGTGCGTGCTCATCAGATAACCCTTTGACGATGTTGTCAACGATACTGTTTGACCGCTTGCGTTTAGCAGCGGCACCACCAGCAGACGACTGCTGCTGTTGGTTCTGCTGGTGAGACGACTCCTGCGGCTGCTGATGATGATGAACTGGCGCGGCCATTGTCGACGACATTACGGCGAGATCACTAAGAAGTGCCTTTCGTCAGCAAACCAAACCCAAACCTGTAGTAGGACTGTTGACAAATAGATGGATTGATTTCAAACAGGTTGGATGGAGTTGTCCTAGTCATGTGCCAGGGGTTAACGTCCCCACAACCCTTAGCCACAACACGAGGATTGCCTTGGATCGATCGCCAGTGCCCGGAGCTGGTCCGGGCCCGACATATGCCATAGAAATATAAAAAAATAGTTACCCTATATAATGTTCTGAATTGAAAGATTTCGAGCAACGGTGCAAAGTAGGAAGACCGCGAATTTTCTTTGGATTCGGGGAGATGGGCTGCTGTTGGATTGAATGGGGCAAACGCGCGATCACGGGAAGCGAGCTGGCGGTCAGGTGTTGGTTGGGTCTTTATGGCCGCTGGAACAAAAGTGGTCCAAGTGTGGTGCAATGCTTGACGATTATGCGACAACCACGAGTCTGGCCCGCGATTGGCTGGTTTGCCATCAGGTGACAAACACGTGCTTGAACGTCAGGTGATGCGGCCAGCTTTAGAGCGTAGCGTTGAGCACCAAATATATGCCGCATCTTACCCGGCTAGCTTTTGTTGACAGCTTGTCAGGAGATTCTAAAAACAGTGATCAGTGAGAATATAATCCATTAGTTATAACTTAACCATTTCAAATAGCAAAATAATTAGCGAAAATTTCGTAGTTAGTCTGAGTGATATGGAGTCGATTACCAGACCCAGCGCGTGGTGGCGCCTAATATATGCCACAAGTCCACAAACGTCTTGACGACACTGAAGCGAGCATAAACGTCACGATGACGCCATAAGTTGACAGTACAAAACCCATACGCCAGTGTAAGCCCGGTTGCCTGGGCATGACTGCACGAGTGTTATCAGCAAACAAAACAAGTTCACGTGACATTTATCCCCTAGTTTGCTTAGTTCTCAAAGCGTCCTAAAGCCCGATAGAAAGCATTTATAATCGCCATGCTTAATTTGCCTTGTGTGGCTTAGCTGTTCAGCCACGTGCTTGCCACCTGGTGCGCGCGGAAACTCGCGTGTTTTAATCGCGTCGAGCGCGTGGCAGACGCGTTAAGGAATCCCGAAACTCAAATATCGCGTATAAAAGGGACACGCGTTCCCAGATTGGAAACCATAATTAAACGTAGGCAAATTAAACATTTGTGGCTCGACACAAATGTGGTACCTATCATATTAATCTATATCTCTATTTTCTCTATAATTATCTATGGTTCTATAAATATCTATATGACCAAAGTATCTATAATATTTACACAAAAGAAAACAAAAATCTATGCCCAAGAAATGATCCGATAACCCAAAAATAATGATAATATCAAATGTCGTATCCTCGTTAAATGCCAAAAAACCAAAAAAAATCAACTCTGCTATATGCTTCCCAACATGCCGCGTTGAACACGACGACGGTCGAATTTGTGACCACCATGATGGGTTTTATTATGATGGTGGTGGCCATCGTTCAACACGAACCCACATTGTCCCGGGAATTTGCGGTCGGTGAGCGGTTGAGGGATCCAGCCTTGCTTAACACCATTGATGAAATTCCAAGCACCGGGACCGACTTGGGACCAAAAGAAATAACCAGTCGAGTTACCTTCAAAGACGTCCATTTGTGCTTCGACAAACGATCTCACGATGCTGACGAGCTCTGGACTCCAATTTGACGAATCGTCGGACGTGCACTGGCACCCGTATTCATAACAAGACGTGCCGGCTGTCGTGGTGCCGTTCGAGTACAGGCAAATTTCCTCGGCAGCAGACCATTCGCCGGCATAAGTTGGCATGATGTTTGTCGAGTTCTGCAGAGTGTATTGATAGTCGCATGCTTTTGAGACGTGTCCGGGTCCGTCGAGTTCGGTCGTCTCTGGAGTGAAGACTTGGTAAATGTGGGAGTCGAGCCCGAGCTGGCCATAAGACGCGTTAACTGTCGACGGCATGTCAGACCAGTCAGATAGGTTGACAAATGAGTCGTGCATGATTATTTGCAGATTTTTGTTGTGGGTCAACGAGTTGCGGATTTTGGCAAACGCGTCAATGTAGAACTGGCGAGTGACAGAGACGTTGTTAGGATTCCACGAAATTGGTTCGTTGATGAGCTCGATGGCGGCCACAACACTCGAGTAGTTCTTTGCCGAGTATTTGTGTGCTAGGGATGTGAGAACCGAGATGGTCGCGTTGATGTTCTCAGGATATGTCTGCCAATCGGCATTACCGCCATGGCCCGAATTGTCAAACCCGTTTTGGGATCCGGGCACGCCGTGCAGATCGACCCAGACCTTGAGGCCGGCTTTCTTGGCCCAGTGGATGGCCTGGTCGAGGTAGTTCATGGCGCCCATGACATATGGCTGGGAGTTGTCTTCAACGACTGACCAGTAGCCGATCGGAATGCGAAGAGCATTGACACCGTAGGATGCGAGCTCTTTGACTGTTTCTTGGGTGAACCAGGTCGACCAGTGCTCTTCGAGAGCTGACAGGGCATCGTCGGACCCGAGAATATCGCACAAGCTGTATTCATCAGTCGCGTTGGGAGCAGCGTTCCAAATATCACCGCCGAGCCATTGTTCGAGAATAAGCCAACCACCGACGTTGACACCGCGAATCGGCGTGTTGCTCTTTTTGTGGGTGGTGGTGATGTTGTCGAAGAATGCGCTGACTGGCCGTAGCAGCGGGAATAAGGCCGCTGCCATGCAAATGAATGTAAAGAACTTCATTGCTGCTGCTACTGCTCTACTGTTGTTCGCTGGTGGAGTGAGGATTTTCAAAAGGACAGGAAGGGGAGTCGAGGTGATGATTTATATGATTGCCGTGGCTGGGCGATTACGCTGACCATGAGAGCAGGCTGGCAGGCTAGGCTGCATCCGCGAGGGCCATTAATTGCCACGCCCGCCTCGAGCAGGGGCCCCGGTTCAGGAGGACCGGAGGCTGGGCCTGACTGAACATTATCTCCTGCAGAATTCTTTTTGGGCCTGGGAATGGAAACTCGCCTGCCTGGCAAGGAGTTGCGAACAAGGGTCTGCGACAAGTGTGTGGCTGGGCAGGTACCAGGAATGACAGTGTAATTTCTGCAGGGGGCCAGCCGTACGCAGCAAGTGGCGCAGTGGCGCAGTAGCAGGCCCCTGAAACACCGCCCTAGTGGCTGGGTGGCTGGTGCGACGGTGTGAACCGAAACGACGACCACGCGATAGCGGCTAATTTTACATTTCATTTTCTTTTTTATTATATTAGCAATTGGCGGCATCATAATTTACTGACGACGACCGGCCTCTGGTGTTATCTCCGAATTTTTTGTGCGCCTGCTCCAAGGGCAAGGAAATTGATAGCAATTTGGCAACAAGAGTTATTATTACCAACCACCTCCTTTGGCCCCCCATCCCGGTCTATCTATGGCGATGCTACGTAGTGTTGATAACGTCGAACGAGGAGGAGGCCAAGCCTGTCAACGGAGAAGGGGTCGATCCGTTCCAGGCAAGACAGCACGAGGCATGGCTAGTTGATGTGGTTCGGTTCCTGCATTAGTGCTGTCTTAACCGCTTTTACGATTTCGGTGCCTTGCAGGCCTTGCAGCCATGATCGCCCTCGCCCAGCCCAGCCCATGCAAGGAGACCAAGGAGACAGGCAGCCACGTATCACGTACGCACCGGCACGTCAAACCTATAGCCGGTTGAAACTTGAAGAATTATGGAAATTTCATGGTCTCAGTCGCCGCCAACAAAAACACTGTTCTCATTCAAGGGTATAGTACTCCGTGATCTAATTTAGTCCCATCTCAACTCAACCGTTGGCTTCCTCGCGGAAAGTAATTAAATATTATAAAAAGAAACTAAAAAAAATAAAATATAATTGCAGCACCTACGATTCCAGCGTGGTCTCCCACCGCAGTACTAAGTAGGCCCAAAGAAGCTTAACTGGTGTTGATCGGACGGGGAACTGTGCTTTCTTCTTGGTATGGCCGCAACTGACAGTAAGTCAGCGGAAGGTTGGTGACATTGTCGGAGGTGCAAGTCAGTTCTATAAGATATATGAAGTTAATCGATTAACTTAACTATTGAATATGACTTATACACATCAGAGGAGATCCTCAGCCCTATGATTTAATGTTCCTATTTCTAATTTCAAGCAAATGTCCCGCAACAATCTGGAAGAACTGTGAAGAAATCTTGCGATTTGCAACATATCACACCCCAGCAATTCTGCAACTCATTTATCGGTCGCGTTGGAGTAGCATAACTACATCTTTTGACACGCATTCCCATTAACTTATTGCTTCCGTTACCCTGCTTACACAGATCATACTATGCAATGTTTAGCAGTTCAGGGATGACATCTAATCGCGTACAAAAACGACTGCCGATTTCTCATTTCACTAAGCTTTTGCATGCCGCGTTGGACAGCGTACGTAAGAGCTGAATACTTGGGTCCGAAGCAGGTGTCCCGTCAATTCGCCAGACCGTCTATATATCAACGACTAGTGAGACCCCACATTTCTTACACATCTGCCCAATCATCAATCCGACAATTTACTACTATCAGAGATCAGTTGGATAATAATACCACTCATGCAAACAATACCATGCCAGCAATGGATACAAGCGGACCTCCCGGACCTATGGTGTGGATCGATTGCGAAGTAGGTGTCCCCGGTCGCGATCTCGCGATTCAGGCTTGGATACAAAACTGATCTAAGTGCAGATGACGGGCCTTGACGTTTATAATGATAGAATTATAGAAATCGCATGCTTCGTAACCGACGGTGATCTCAACGTTGTTGAACCCGTATGCATCCTGTGTGTTATGTCGATCATCCCAGCTAATATTTATATCTGCCGGTAGAACGGGTTTGAACAAGTGATTTCCTGTCCGGATAAGATACTCGAAAGCATGGACGAGTGGTGCATCAAGCATCACGGTGAATCTGGCTTAATTGCCAAAGTCCGTGCATCAACGACTTCGACAATGGATGCCGAAATCAAACTGTTGAACTATTTGACGAATGAATGCGGCCTGACGGAAGCCCGAACTGGGATGCTGAGTGGTAATTCCGTACATATGGATAAGGAATTTTTAAGACGGGAGATGCCGCAGGTTAGTTGTTGCAATTATTATTATTATTATAATAATATTTTGGTCTTGCTAACAACTCCTGTAGTTGATCAATTTCCTGCATTATCGTATTATCGACGTCTCGACTCTCAAGGAACTTGCCAGACGACGTAATCCGACATTAAAGAAGAATGCGCCGGTTAAAAAGTATAATCACACGGCAAAGAGTGATATCCTCGAAAGCATAGGAGAGCTCAGGTACTACTATGACAACTGGCTGTTTTCGGACAAAGCAGATAGTTCAGCATAAAAAAAATAAATTTACACGTCTATTATAATTTCGCAGCCATAGAACGCCATTTAACAATGATAAAAAAATTTACAAGCGAATCCGTTACTTCTTTGCAAAGAAGCTTGTCAATTTCCGGGTACCACTCGTGTCGACTTTTTGTAACTTCCTAACCCCGTTGCTGGCCATCCCATTCTTGCCAGTTTTTTTATTCTTCGATGCCTTACTGTCGTCATCCTCATCTTCAAACTTGTGTTTGCCATTATTCGCCATAACCCCAGCTAGCATCATCTTCTGCTTCATCATCTCTTGAGCCCTGGCCTCCTTTAGCCCACTCATAAACTCATCTAACACCTTCTTCTCACTCGCAAACCCACCCATGAATTCCGCAGCAACCGCCGTAGGCAAGTACCCTGCCAATATCGAGATCGCGACTTGTCGTTGGGCCAAGTCGTACATCTCCTTTGGCGTAGTCTCGTCGAATCTGACAGGCGCGAGCTTGTTGGTGACGTGTGTATTTTTTAAATTTGCTGGCAAATTGTTCGCGATACCGGTAATTCTACCTGACAGCAGCCGGAACAACTTCTCTCGTGATAGTCGATAGCACCGCAGCCCACCCGCCGTCACCTCGATCGTGTCTGTAATTTTTTCCAGTTCAGGTTCTAGAAGCACCTCGATATACCGGTATGCCGCTGTCTCCGCATGCAAACAATCAAAAATATCTTCCCATGTCCGATACTGTGGTTCGTGTTGGACTAATACCCGGATAAGCAAAAAGAAGGCGGCCACCTTCGTCGCGATGCACACTTGGGACGACGACATTACGCATCCTCCCGTAATATCTTCGCCGTCATCACAATCTTCCTGCAATGATGACTGCTCAGAAATAAGCGTGGAATGAGGTGCCACCGGGTGATCAATGATCGTCAGCTCGTGAATGGCGGTGGCCAGTCGCTGCGAACGCGTCACCAGATACCGCGTCGGCACACCTGTCGATGGGTGCGGTAGCGTAATTATTATGCTGCTCCTCGCTGCTGAATTGTCATCGCCACCTCCCCTTTTATCAGTTGGTAATATAAATAGTCGTGGCATTGCTGCTTCTTGTGCTATGCAAAAAGAGATTTGCAGGGGTCAAAAGAATATACCTGCCAACTCGTGCGGCTCGGCCGACGCGAACGCGTATCAGCGATTCAACGCGTCGGTTTCTTCAACAACTCAGGGTAGGGTCCATACCAAACTAAATCCTTCCATGCCAACCGCCGCCCGGTCTTGCGATATGGACTCGACAGCAACAATGGCTCCAAACCCAGCGCAGCGCTCGCGGTCTTCTTCCACTGGGGACGGTGTGTCCGACGACGACGACGAAGGTGAGTGTCCGACGACGGCGGAACGGTCAATACAATATTACTAATAGCTAGCTACAGAAATACTCATTTTGAAACTAAAACAGTCCGAAGCTGAACAAGCAAGACTACGGGCAGAACAGGAAGCCTTAAAGGCCAAACTTGCCCTATGCGAGCTTAAGCGGAAGAAAGCGCTTAAACGTCAGCAACCAGCAATGACAACGCCAAAGAAGCAGCACACTCCGTCGTCAGATCATTCACCATCATCATCCCCGGATTGTGTCCCTCCAACCCCGACAGACGACCTTGTCCTCGTCGGCGGTCACAATTCACCGACGACACGGTCAACCAAGCCACGCAAACTCTTCTCGCCCGAGTTGCAAAAAGTTCACAATGACGAAATCATCAAGCGCCGTCGTCTGGATTGCTCACCTTCGATCAAGAACTCGATCCTTCCCACCATCCTCCGTGCCTCGCCGCTGCGTGCCAACAGTAATAACCCAGAAGTCCTCGTCCCGAAATCGCCGTCTCCGATAAAACCGAAAAAGCATGACGACATCGTTCTTCTGCGTCAGAGGTTAGGTCTCGACAAAGGACTTTCCGCCCACGACGTATCACTTACTGCGCACAACAAGAAAAAACCGAATAAATTGACAGAGACAGTGCCTAAAAGTAGTGTCGTTGTCGGCAGCAAGGCTGACATGGGACGGAATGGAATGTATGTCGCGCCTACGATGGGATTGAAATCCACGCAGATGGCCCGGGTGGCTCGGACGCGTGAAGAGGCACTCGAGAAACGCCGCGGGACAGTGTATGCTGGCATGCTGAAACCTGTCAATGACAACACGACTCTTAGCACAAGCATTACATTCGCAGAGCGTTTGAAGGCCGCTCGACGTGGCAACAGCGCGAAGAAAGCCCAGAGTGATCAGGCTGGTGAGAAGAAGTTGACCGTTCCGAACGACGACGCTGATGCGGCTGCTCAAAAGAAGGACAAGATATGCCAGAATGAGGAAGATCGCCCCGGAACAAGTAAGCCACCGGCCGGTGCTGACTCTGATAGTGACGACGACTTGGAAATAGAGCCGCCGGTGTGTTCGACCGAGTCATCCTCCGTAACTGCCATTTCTTTAAAGACTACGTCTACTACCGCGCCTACTCCGTCCGTGGTCGCCTTGGCATCTAAGCTATCGGGTACCCAAACAGACTTGTATGACTCGCACACAAATCTCACGCTCTTGACCCGGTATACCTCAGTGGCGGACATGGCCACGACTATGCGCGATAAGAAGATATTCACGGTCTCGAGCCTCTACGCTGCCGTCACACCACCGGAATACAACTCGCCTGCGTACCCTGATTGGGCCGTGTTTGGCGTTGTGGCCAGGAAATCGTCAATAATGTACACCAAACGGCAGGCTACGGTTAAGAAAAAAACAACAGCAGACGAAAAAATTGCGGCTGTCGGACAACCAGACAAGACGTCAAAGGAATTGAATAAGATTATTGCCAATGCGACAGTTGAGTCCGGTACATATGGTCATGGTCGACGTCCCAGACCAACCGCCAAGTCTAAGGAGGAAGATGCGGACGAGGAAGAGAAATCGATGCAATCCCGGCGGTATTTTATTCTCAAGCTCACCGATCTCAAACAAGATGTCGACGTCTTCATTATGGGACCCGCGCTTGACAAGTTCTGGAAACTTAGACTCGGCGACGTCGTCGCGTTTTTAAATCCCGGCGTATGGTCCGCAAGGGCCACCGGCGCAACTGGGTTCAATCTGAACATGACGGAGCGCGACGACCAAGTCGTTGAGGTTGGACGGGCCCGCGATTTTGGAATTTGTAAAGCCATGACCCGGAAAGAGACTCCGTGTCAGAATTGGGTCGATCTGCACAAGACAGAGTATTGTGAGTTCCACATCGAATTGGCCGTGAGACGGACGTCCAGCCGGCGGGCCGAGGTCAACAAAGGGTTAGTCCATTCAATGGTTTATCTCGTATATTTGGGACTGACAAAAATGGCAGGACTACAATGTTTTCACCAAAAAAGAATGGCCATAGGATGATCATGACGCGCAGTGGCGCCCGCGAAGGCTTATTACCGGACCCACTTGCTCCTAAGCCTGATCGCGCGAACAGAAATGGTGCGAAAATATACTGCCTCGAGCGTTTCCAAGACGACGATATCAACTACGAGGCCGCGCCCCCCCCCACCTTCCGTGGCCACTAACGTCAAGGATTTGTATATAGATATAGAGAGAGTGCATATTCATTGAAACCTACATTCTAAAAAAACACACATTCATCTACAATGCCACGCTACTAAACACTTTCTGGGCCATCTGGGCTAATACTCTAGCCCTATCTTCCCTCGGTAATTCCTGAAACACTTCGTACACACTCTTTCCCTTGCTATCCCTGATACTTCCCAATTTGGCGCCAACCGCCAAACCAGCCAGTGCTCCTGGCACGTTCGCGATCGTGAACCCTAAAACTCCGCCAGCTAGTCCGGTGAGGATCGTATAGAATTTGCGGGTGCTGCTGGCATCCGCAGCTGTTTCGGTATCGGTGGTGGAACTGTCGCCGGCTCGTGCAAACGACGACGCGTCGAATTCAGAGTCCCGGAACATTTCTTCAAATGCGGCCCTGAATTCGTCCTGGTACGTTTTCTGTCGTTCTTCTTCCGTCGTGAAATACGACGACGATTGGTTGGTACCACTCGCTTGCTCATTTTGCTGTTTCTCGTCCTTGCGTTTCCGATCGTATTCGGCCCGACGCTCATAATCGCCAAGAACAAAATACGCGTCCGCCACTCGCTGAAAATCTCTGGTCGCGTTCTCTGCATCGGCGGATGATGGTGGGAAACGGTCTGGGTGTGTTGCAAGGGCAGCCCTGTTTGATAAGTCAACTCTTTTGGTCGTGCTTTTTACCCAATGCCAACAGTAATGGGTGGAATACTGCATCGCACAATAAGCAACATAGATACATTCAGACAATACATACCGTTTATAGGCATCGCGAATCTGCGCCTGTGAGGCGGTGGGATCACATTTAAGCACTCTATAATAATCCGGTAGCGCCATCTATTCCGACCTTGTGGTATTTTTTATGTCCTCGTAGACAGACTATGTCGTTTTTCTGTCTAGCGTTCTCTCTAGCGTCACAGTACACATGAAGACACAGGTTCTGAATCCGCCACGCAATACAGATCTGACAAAATGACATCACAGCGGTTGTTCACGTGACATCACGTGAACAAAGGTTGTGCCTTCTTGCTTGCGATGATCCATTTTCTATACGGTGGACCGGCTTCATATAGATTGCCGGATTAGAATGATATTGACCCTAAGTCATAAACAAATAACAAGGTAAAACGTGAAGCACCAAAAACGAAAGATACAAACCACCTACAAGACTAAACACTGAATCAAGACTGCCTCAAATACAACTTGCAGACAACCAAGTCAATAAACTTTCAGGAGTAATGACGTCGTCGCACTAAAGCAATCCATAAACTTTCAATGTGCGGCTCACATAGGTGAGGTTAGGGTATTTATCTGTATGGTAAGACGCGGCCCCCGGCTTCTCCTTGCAGACATGAATTTTAAAATCTTTCGTCAACTGCCTGATTCTCCGCATTGGCCTTACTTAATTCTCACCGACTCTTTGACGACCCTGTCGGCCGGAAAATATCAACGATAATTATCTGACATTGCTTGGACTTATTTCTAATTACAATGCTAACTCTAGACACGATATTTAGATTGACCATTAACCTCATCGATAGACTCAAGCCCGCAATTTATTCATGACGAAAGCTCAGCATGCCGGTAAACCTTGTTCGCAAGGTCGACATTGTTCTTTATGACTTCTTGGAACAATGACGGGTCCTTCGAATTTAAATAGGACATGCATGCCTTCAGTTTCTTCGCCATTTCCGTGCCTTCGTATGGCCTGAAGTCGATGCAATCTTTGCTCGCTGCCCGACCTGGCAAGCTCCACACAAGCCCTATCATCGCATAGCTTGCCCACGGGATCCTGCATTTCGCAAATACCACGTTGACAGCTTTGACGATATCGGAATGCTGAGCAGGGTGTGATCGCGCAATTTGTATTGTCAAGGCCTTGAGAAAAAATGCTCCAACCCAGCGCGTCATCCTCACGCTACCTGAGTTGGTGTGCATCTCAACTCGGTCAGTTGACACGTCAAAAAGTGGCGGAAATGTCATCAATCGATACACGGCCGTATAAATAACAGCCATTTGAAGAAACGGCTGGCCGGAGATATCGATCGGCAGGCTTATATCCAGCAATGCCCTGAAACTAGCAAGGTGATCCGGTGTTATCTTCTTCGGGATCCGGGATTCGGGCTGCAGCGTCGAGACCACTGAATTTGGTCGAGTCGGAGATGAGGCAGGATTTGATAGATTTCGTCCTTTCTGAACCAAAAGTCAAATCAACTCTATCATCATCGAAGCTGTCAAGATCGAAGCGAATTTAAGAATGGCGTACGGTAATAGCCGGGCGATAGGAACGAAGAGGTTGCTGTAATTCGATCTCGGAAGGCTAGTAGATCTACACCATCCATGAGGATAATCATCTGGATATGATGTCATGTTTGACAATGCGTCCGTAACGCTAAATTGACCGACATGACCAGGATGCAACTTCTCAAACACTTCAACAGCCATTTTCAGTTGTGTCACCAGACGGTCAGATTTCCAATACCCCTCTCTGTTCTTTCCCGGCTCCTTGATCACTCTGACAGTGGGGCAGGTTCTAGCTGAAGCAATCCGTGACAAGGGCAATAAAATCTGACACCATTTAATCCTGTGCCTTGCCGTTTTTCCTTGATAATAGATTCAATCTCACCTGTCCATGTGGCCGTAACATCGTCGTTACTATTAAAGTAGCGCTCGTCATGAGTTACCAGTACAATTTCGCGTCGCGTTTTCTCCAACACTCTTTCCATAGCACAAGGGGCGGCACTCATATACTCCAATATGGCGCACATATCACACCTAGTCTAAGCATAAATCAGGGCTGCAGGGCCAAATTTATCAAGCGCAGTCAGAGAGGCATCTACTAAAATTCTAAGGAAAATCTTACCCCTTGAATATGACGATTTCTAAAGGCAGCAAGCCGGCCGGCCAACGGTGTACCCAGGTCTTTTGCGCTAGTCCCAGAGAGGAATGGTCTCTTTACTCTAATCTTGAGACCTGTGTTTGCTTTGTGCTCGCTTATATGTCAGTGCAGCACGCGTACATGGCCTCGAGATTTCGCAGAATATGTGGAAGGCTCTTATGATCCGTTCGACGGCTCGGTTCAATTACGAGGCCAAGTTGGGAAGGAGTTAAACAAAACCAGTGCAACTAGGGTTACACTTGATTGCGGCTCGCTTGTTACTTTCTCATTATTCACACTTGCCCGAATTCCTTCGATTATAAGATCAATCCAGCTTCCGCAAATATATGGTGAACAGGATTGTCCGTTGGGTGCGTGCCTCTCTAGTGCTTTTAAGAATCAGCGGATCAATATGTTAGACGAGCAACCAATCTCACTACCTTCGAAGTTCCGTGGCACTGGTTGTGCCCCAACAACCTTCGGAACCGCCGACCGATCGGGATTTGGCCGCTGCTAGAGTATATTTTGCTTGTGTGCGGACTAGTAGAGACGGTTGGTTTTCCTTTTCGGATCAAAC
>JANJPG010000202.1:0-13825 GCA_030407185.1 Lipomyces yarrowii
ATTTGCTTCCAACTCACAAAATCGTCGCGGTTTTCGGTTGTCAAAGTAGCTATAGAAGTGTCGAACACCTTTTCCCAGTTCTCACTCTTGACGAGGGCATCGAGACGTATGGTCGCAACTTCCAAGTTATTCCATTTCTCTGTCGCAGGATCGCATAAAAATGATATGAGTTGGTCGGTCGTTGGCAATAATTCAAGGACACGAGCTTTTATAACCGCTTCCTCCGCTGATCTAGCTGGCTCAACGAGTGGTATCAAACGAGATGCAAGGGTTGAAAAAAGGGCTCTCTCTTGAGCGGTTACAACATCGGAGACGGCCAGAAGGTAGCAGGAGACGATAGTCCACAGTGTGTATTGACGTTTTGGGAAGGACTTTTGAAGAGCCATGGCCGCCTAGTGGAGTTAGACATATCGTCACTGTAATAGTACTATTGTGTACTTTTTCACCTTTTGCTGTCCGCGTACATCACCGCCGGTGCACATTGCCCAGAACCATCCTAGAATCAAGTCCTCGTCTTTCGGAGTTTTCCGTGCTGCGGTCTCGTACAATTTTCCCGCTTCGTCTTCTGTCCTCTAGTTAGCACATAGGCTCCAAGATCCCGCTCCAGAGTAATGAATTTACTTACTTCCACATAGATCAAGGACAACTCCAAATATTAATTCCAAAATCCTCGAATCAGTAGGCTCCCGTGCAGCGATTTCCCTAGCGAGTACCACAGCTTCGTCAGATTTTCGCTGCAACGATAAAATATACGCCTTCAACGCCTATAGTTTCTTGTCAGCAAGACTAAAAGAAGCTGATATTCTCGATGATAAGATAGAGCGAAAGCTTACCAGATAATATTCATCCTTCGAATTTCTTTTCAAGGCTTTGGTAACATGTTGTAAAGCCTGCTTGTAGTTCCGTGAGTCAATCGCCTCCCAAATAACGCTAGTTCGATTCATTTATATGAGTTTTATATGACAGGACATAAAAGTAGCATGACAACAGTATTCGTGAGTTGAGGAGAATATCAAGGCGACTTTGCCTAGTCTACTGTTCTTTTGATGACAGGAACCACTGTGAAATTTGGCTTTCCGTGAGGCTCAGTGCCAAGGGACCTGATGGTATAGCTGCTTCTGCACAATATTGGCTGTCCTGCCGATTTATTGCACGCCAGTCTACGTGGTGGCCATCAAGTGTGGTTACTACCTATATTTCGGCCTATCTTGCGTTCAGTTAGGTATTGTATCGAGTCATATACCGGTTGTCCTCAAGTGATGCGGAGGCTATATATTTGCTACAATCAGATCCCTTAATCTAAGCATCGCACTCCAAACCAAACTGGAAATGACAGCTATAATCTCGAATGGAGCTCTTAGCACGGTTTGATCAAGATAGTATGAGGAAGGTGCAATTTCGAAACGATCGCGCCGTCGCTCGGAAAGTCCAACCTCGAGCGGGCCAAACACATATGACTCAAACGCCCCATTTGTTTTGCTCTGAGGAAGAAATTTGCTGGCAGGTTCCGCATGTACAGCTATTGAGTATGGGCTTTATCGAACGTGTCTGATGAGCTTCTAGGCGCAATGCAATGATATGGGGATGAGTTAGGATAGGAGAAGTTTGATGCTTATGCCTTATATTTAGTAAGTGCATTGTCTGTCCACTCTATACCAGTAAGTAGTTGAAGTCCTCCAAAGTTTATTTGCTCACGAAACTGTATGATTTTCTGTGTTATAAACTGGTGAAATTACTGAGACTCTATATCTGTGATCTGACAGGGATGGCTTGTTGCTGGCGCCCGGCCCGAGCTGTTCATCCTTTTCCTACCCAGCTCAATGTGCGGCAGATATACATTGCTAAAAAAAAGCTTATTGGATTCTGCCGCGGAGAACAATGACTGCTGTATCCATGCCAACTGCAGTCTGAGAGGCCCAAGACCCTGTCAAGCACGCCTTTCGATCAGCTGCATGCCTATCCAAGAATCCTTCTTGGCTGTCCCTTTTTATCTACTTCTGCATACCATTTTTGAAAACTTCCATTCTTCAACTTGGGAGGGGCTTTGGTCTTCTTCAAGTCTGCCGGATGTGGAGGTGGTGGCGGTCGGATCAACGTGATCTCATACTCCTTAGACTCCTTCACAACGTCGGGCCATAGCGTTGGAAGAATATGCACATTGTCCTCTAGTCTACGTATTTCGTAGCGACCATCCCTCAGAAGATGCTCCACGCTAGCTGGAAATGCTTCAACCATTTTCTCCTGAAGAGCCTGCCAACAGATCAGAAATATTCGGGAAAGTGTAATGAAAGACATACATGCCACGTCCTGACCTTCGATATCGGAAGTTCCCAAATTTTCTTGAGCTCCTCGTTTCGAATGGAAATGAATTTGTTTTTGTCATCAGCCTTGGTCTTCAAAGTTTTGACTTCATCCTCTAACTTCTGTTTCTCACTTTTATGGACCTCACTCAATGTCTTTTTCTCCATTTCCTGCTCCTTATACATTGTCAGCGGATCCCATACGCCCCCGAAGCTGCCATTATGTCCATTTCCTCCTGCACCACCCCCACCTCCACCTCCAGGTGCTCCCGAAACCACGACAACTCTGTCACTGCTTCTGCTTCTACTACGGCTAGGACTGCGACTGCGATAATGGTGATGATAATGAGAGTCGTGCTCGCAATGTGAACACCGGGATTGAGACGATTGTGGCTGAGTTGGTGGCACTGGCGTGGACACCACTGTCGCCGGGATTGGCGGCGAGACCTGTGGTGGGCCAGGCAGAATTGTCTGTGGAGTGCCAGACGTAAGGTAGGCCACGCTCCCCGGCCCAAGCCCATTTGTATGCTGAGATGGTTGTTGAACAGTGGGATTGGGATATGACCCTGGCAGCAGCCAACCCGAATTCCCCATAGGCTGTGTTTGGACGGTTTGTACCTGCTGCTGGACTGGCGTAAAGATTGATGGCGGTAGTGATAGGTGACTAGGGAAGTAGCCAGGCATCATTGTAGGCATGACGGCGCCTTGAATCGGTATTGCAATTGGCGGAACATAGGCTGCGGTACTTAACGGTACATGACCATTTATACCCTTGGTTGGGCCCAATCCATCCTGCACCTGGTTAACAAATTGTCGAGCAGGAGAAGTGGGACGATTCTGTCGGCCGTGGTCATAATCGGACTGGTGCTTTGCATTACCGGACCGTCGTCGGGGTAACCGCGCGTTGTCGTCACCAGACTGAGTACCCGGTGGACTGCGTTTAGACGTCGTTGTCCTAGGAGGTGACGGAGTTTCTACTCTCGGTGACATAGCAGGCGACTGGCGACGCGATGTTAGGCCTGTAGGATGCTGAGGCGGATCTAAAGATGGAGTGGTCCACGTTAACGGTGACCCAGACGTATCGTCGTGATTATGATGTTGAACTTCATGGACGGCGTCGTCGGATTGAAAAATATGCCTGTGAATTGGATTGCGAAGATGGTCCTCTTCCGACCGGCGTTGTACACTTGGATCTTGAGGAGCTGTTCGCGATAACGGCGGGACCAAAGGTTCAGTAGGCGGGGGGATGGCCGACGACGGGGACGCAGGATATAGTTCAGGTAATATGACCTCGTAAACCTCTCGCGATCCGTCGCCGTCAGGCAGAAAAGTCACTCGTATTCGACGCGGTTGGCGTTCGTCAAGCTGCCTGGATTGCCTGGGGTCTGACTTGTTGTCTACCGGAATGCCAGAACTTGTCTCGTCAGTTTGTGAGGCCTTCGAAGTAGCTGAGGAAGCAGAGGCAAGAGCCTTGTTGATAATGGTATCAGAAAACCGACGAAGAAAACGAAACGAGACTAATGAAAAGCTGAAAAGTAGAGGCCACAGATATGCGTACATTTATTTAGTCGCATGATGCGTCACAGTCTGACTATATTGGGAACAGAACGCATGTGGAGACATTAAGAGAGATAGGTGTGACCGAACGAGTGAAATCTCAGGTCAAACCTGGTGCGGTTGTCCTACCAACGGGTATATAAATGTAACAACGAGTGTCGATTTTTTTGAGGCTTGGGTGGCTTGGGTTGATGTGTTGTTTACGGGCCGTGTCGTGTCAAATCACCTGACAGCGAGCCACAATTGCACACTCATCACATACTGCCACAGATTCGTCAGCTAAGTTAATGTTATTATTGGTCTGAAAATAATAAAACATGCAGAATATGGTTAATACCCGTACTGTCGATTGGTCTCTATCCGCGATAATATAGTTGTAGGTTAACGATGTCTATAACTTAGCACCACTCTCAGAGCCGCACTTATTACGCGCCGTGTCACCTAACCCGATGAGGCATCGCTCTGCCCAGCCGGCCAGGAGGGACCGCAATGTACAATTCCAGCAGATTTGTTTAACATTTTTGTTAAACAATTCATGTTCACTGACCGCGCAACCAACCGAACCGTGGCACTAACTAACAGCATCGGGTAAGGGCAAAGATGGGGGTACAAGCCCCTTGGGTTATCATGTTATGGTATGGAACAACCCAGAGCCACTCTAACCGTTCCCGGAGGGCTGTCTAACATTCAACGAAAATTGAGCCACGGTTGCCAGTCACGACCATGGGTCTCTCGATCAGATTGACGCGATTCTTGCCGATGTCCGTATCAAATTGACAGTCTCATTATGAGACCCTAAATATGTTATTAAAATTTCGGGGTTGCTCGTGTGGGTCTACAACCAATCAGTTATTTCGGGGACAATAAAACCCGCCAGTGCCCGGTGAATACCACGTGCTGATTGGCTGGTGGCGCTTGGTGGCAACCCCAAGGTAACATGGCATAAGTGACCCGGCACAGGGCAGATAAGGCGCAAGTAAGGCGGCGTGCGGCATCCCGGGCAAATTCGGTGCACTGTTGTGGTGCGGCGGATCCGGGTGGCCAGCGCTGACCAATAAAGATCCTCGCCACATGCTCCGGTCTGCGCCGGAATTGCAGCCATCCAGCGCAGCCCTGGGCACGCATCCGCTGCGGATGAATTCCTGCCGCATCTTAAGCCCGTATTTAGTTTTTTTTTTCGCTGCCTCTTTCCCGTCTTCTCTTTTTGCCCACCTGCCTTCTTCGTCCCCCTACACTTCTTGTCTCTTTCTTTCGCAGTATCAGTTGTTCATTCTTTAAACATGCCGGACTCTACTGTAAGTTGCGCATTTTTTTTGATCGATTGCGTCTCCGGTAGTCTATGTGGATTAGAGGAATTGGATTATTATCGGAAGTCGGGCGCGCACGTTGTGTCCTGTGCTATTCATTCTTCACGGCATGCAACCAATATGTGTCAATTCAGTCTTATGAAATAGTCGATGCAATTAAGCGTCTGCGTTCCGTGCAATTGAAAAAGCAATTGTGTTCCGACTTTTGTCTGCGGAGGTTTTCTCTTTCATGACCTTTTCTCTGGGTGTTAAAGTCTTACCAGCGTCAATTGCAATTCCGAAACCTTTGAAATCCTCCGGACTACTGTTATTATTATTATTATTGTGTGTGTTACAACGCTAACAGTGGTTTTAGTTCCTCATCGACTTCATGAGTAGGTTTCACGTTGTATAAAACCATAATTGTAAATACTGACACGGTCGCAGTGGGTGGTGTTTCCGCCGCCGTCTCGAAGACTGCTGCTGCTCCCATCGAGCGTGTTAAGCTTCTTATCCAGAACCAGGATGAGATGATCAAGCAAGGCCGTCTTGACAGGCGATACGCTGGTATCATGGACTGCTTCAGACGTACCGCTGCCGATGAAGGTGTTGTTTCCCTCTGGAGAGGTAACACCGCTAACGTTATCCGTTACTTCCCTACCCAGGCACTTAACTTCGCTTTCCGTGATCGATTCAAGAAAATGTTCGGTTTCAAGAAGGACAGAGACGGATACTGGGTTTGGTTCGCTGGTAACCTCGCGTCTGGTGGTGCCGCTGGTGCCACTTCCATGCTTTTCGTCTACTCCCTTGACTATGCCCGTACCCGTCTTGCCAACGACGCCAAGTCTGCGGCTAAAGGTGGCGAGCGTCAGTTCAACGGGTTGGTTGATGTCTACAGAAAGACTCTTGCCTCTGATGGTATTGCCGGTCTCTACCGTGGTTTCGGTCCTTCCGTCGTTGGTATCATTGTCTACCGTGGTTTGTACTTCGGTCTCTATGACTCCATCAAGCCAGTTCTTCTCGTTGGTCCGCTCGAAGGTAACTTCTTGGCCTCCTTCTTGCTCGGCTGGACCGTCACTACCGCTGCTGGTATTGCCGCTTATCCTCTCGACACTGTCCGTCGTCGTATGATGATGACTTCTGGTGAGGCTGTCAAGTACAAGTCCTCGTTCGATGCCTTCGCTAAGATTGTTGCTTCTGATGGTGTTGGATCTCTCTTCAAGGGTGCCGGTGCTAACATTCTCCGTGGTGTTGCTGGTGCTGGTGTTATTTCCATCTATGATCAGCTTCAGCTTATCCTCTTCGGAAAGAAGTACTCTGGTGGCTCGGGTTAAATGGTGGCATGAGGCAGTGTTCGTCTAGCGTCGTGGTAAATTAGAGGAGACGTTATTATATAAAAGCCGGGAATAAACGTTTTGTATTTGTTTTTGTTATATAAGAAGCGTTTTCTCTTTTATGTATTCCACGTTTGTGTCGTATCATTTTGTTATAGTTTCGTTATGATATATACATATAATGTGAGTGTAATTGAATGGCTTAAAATTAAATTGCACGACAAAGTAATCGTTATCTAATTGCCTGTTGCCCGTTGTCGGGTTAGGTTACAGCTGAATATCCGCGGGCAGAGACCCGCCGAATTCGCCGAGCGATCGGACCCGAACTGAACCTTGCACTGCTGGACTTTATTTGTCCACAGGACCTACCGGCTCTTTGTCTGATCATCGACCCGCCGAAAAATCCATAAAGTCAGCTTAAAAGAGATTATCGGCTTCATGAGATATATTTTCTTAGAAAATAGCGAAGAAACTCGGTTTATAGATTATCTACTCTCATGGACGCTTTACTGTGGTGGTGCCTCTCGAGAGTCGAGACTCGAACAACAATCAATTTGACGTCCAGGTTATCCGTCGTCGCGGACCAGTTAGGGTATGTGAAGAAACTGGAAACCCTACTGACCCAGGCACTTCTGGTCTGCGGCTAGCCACGAGTTCAGATTGTCGATGCTTATCAACACAGACCATATCAATAGTTTACAGCTTTTCTTCTGGGTTTCTTTCGTGTAAATTATTTGCTCTTGCTTTTAGTCTTTTCGCATTTTAGAACGCTTGTTCAGCTATAGCGCAATTCGTGAAAGCAGTAGTCGTGTAGCTGCATGCCATGGCAACGACTGACGTCAGAATGAACGCGCAACGTACCCTGGCTGAGACTCGGTAAGCATTTTGCGAAACGAATTGCACGAGCGCAATTACTAATTCTCATCGGTATGCGTAGAGCGTTATGGAAAAACCTCTTCGGCGGTTCGTTTCAGTCACTAACCGCGCTGAAATCGTCGGTCATCAATGGAAGCAGTATTTGTGACGACACCTTGCGCTCAGTTTGCTGGAAGGTGCGACTACTCTCATAATTCTTGGGCATTGTTACTGATTTACGCTCTCTCATCAGATGTTCTTGCTGTTGCCCGACTTGCAACCGGACACTTGGGGTAATATTTTGCAAACGGAGAGACAAAAATACACTGAGGTGAAAAGGAAATATCTCGCTTTAAGTCTCAAGAGGGCGCAGGAAAACTCTGGTATGCCGTCTGAAGAAGAGCAGGAGGACTTGAGTGTTGTGAATCCATTGAGTCAAGATATTTTGGTATGATTGACTTGCTCATCGCCTTAGAATTCTCGTTGACATATATAGAACCCTTGGAATACGTTCTGGAAAGATGAAGACCTAAGAAAAGATATATTACTGGATATTGAACGCACGTTTCCAGATATCGACTACTTTAGAGATCGTAAAGTACAGCTGATGATGCTTGATATTCTATTTGTATATTCCAAAATGAATCCAGCAGTTAGTTACCAGCAGGGCATGCATGAGCTCCTTGCCCCGATATGTAAGCTCTATCTTTCATCCGTGCTATAAAGCTCTCTGTACATAATACTGACTGAAAATTTTAGTCTGGGTCATTGCGCATGACGCCCTTGAGGCGCCGGCCGAAGTGTCCGAATCGGACAAGCTCATGTATGACACGTTATCTGCCAACTACATTGAACATGACTCTTTCACAATCTTCAACTTCATTATGCAAAGTGCTTGGGAATGGTACGCGGCAGAGGGGAAAGTCAAGGGCCCGTCAGAAAACGGAAGAGTGATGCCACCAATAGTTGTCAAGGCACGCACCATCCAAGAATACTATCTGCGAAACATAGATCCAGAACTTGAGCGGCATTTAAGAGTTCTCGGCGTAGAACCGCAACTCTGGGGTATGCGGTGGATCCGGTTGCTTTTTGGACGCGAGTTCCAATTTGCGAGATTGCTGAATTTGTGGGATTGCTTATTTGCCGCTGATGGTCAATCTCTTGATTTGGTTGACCTTGTTTGCGTTGCGCTTCTCTTACGGATTCGCGACCAGTTATTATTATCGGATTACACTGGTGCATTGACACTATTGCTGCGGTATCCTATCACGGAAGCCATGGCGCCATCCACATTTATCGAAGACGCCATATTCCTTCAGGTTCATGTGACGCCTGGCGGGGGACAACGAATAATTCAGCAGTATCTACCTTATGATGACGAACTCGATAGCCAGCAACCACTGCATATGGTTAACGGCATGCTTGTGCCGTCAACGAAGAATTTGTATCTACAGCGCCGGGCAATGATGGAGAAGACCATGTCAGGAATTGCCAAAAACGTGTATGAAACTTCGGAGAGAATAGGAGTCGGCGTAAACAAGTATGTTCGCGAGAAGGTAGAGGATGTGCGTATTCGTGCGGCGAATGCTATCCAAAATGGTGGCGGAAGCGTACAGTATCTTACGCCCGAAACAGCTGGTATCGGCGCTATGCCACGGCCAAAGCTGCAGCACAGAAACTCACGGACGAGACCTGTACCGGTCGGTAGTCTTGGCCGGAACGGTAAGGTCGCGTCCTCGGCATTCGACGAAGGCGCGTATAACCGAGAGCGAAATGAAAGGCTAGCTGAAGTTCTCAGTACGTGCTTGAACTCATTGAGTGCGCTGCTTGATGATGCAGAGGGCAGTTCGCGTTTCACCGAGGCCCTGGACCGTATAGAATTGGTGAGAAAATGCCTACTCTTTGACAATCTCCGCGTCGACCGAAAGTACACGATTCCCATAGTCGTCAATTCGCCAAAGTCATCAATCAGCGAAGACATCATTCCATCTGCATCGGTTCCAGTGTCTAGGCGGAGTGTCAACGCGCAGGACAAAGGTCCCTTGGATCCCACCTGGGTTAACTCTGTGGAGTCTGAACATGGTATCACAATGCCCCCGAATAAAATTAGCTCGTCACTGGAAACCTCGAAGTTTAGTTCCTCGTTGGATACGCAAGCAAGTATCTTGTTTGATTCTCCTCCTACAGTTAGCTCGTCGGTGGAATCATCCAACACCGGCTCATCATTTGGCGCTAAGCGATCATCGCTTTTTGATTCAGCCCTACTTGCAAATGGACATGCCAGTAGTATCTTATCTTCAAGTGCTCCACCATCATCGACGAACAATTTGTTTGTACCGCCAGCAAGGACGTCCACCAGCAAGCCAATTTCGCGTCCTCTGCCGGCATCATCGAGTTCGTCACCCGCCTTGGCTCCGATTTCCATAGAAGACGCAAAAATGCTTCTGGGCATATAAAGTAAATAAGTAAAAGAAAGCATATGGGTATTAATAAGTTAGTATATTATATATTGCATGCGAGGAAGGCATTGTACTACTGGGGGTTGGGGGCGGGAGGGGACTCTGTTCGGATTAAAACGAAAGAACAAGTAATTTAACTTTGCATTAATATTGAGACATCATATTGCACATATGTTGGAATGACATAACGGAAATAAATACAACAGAAAATTCTTGTTAAACAAAGTACTCTATATTAATTTCTAATGCTGAAGCCACGACCGACGGAAGTTCGTAGTGTTCTAGGACCTCAGGATGCAGAATGCCGAAAGACCCAATCTTGAGAGTTTTGGTAGGATCTTGCTTGGTGCGGTAATACACAGCTGCAGCGCGGCCGGGAAAGAAAGTGTCGTCTATAAAGTTAGCCAATGCACTATTGCTGCAAACCAAATAAAAAAATCTGCTTACCATCCGTTTGCTTAATAAAGTAACCGGGAGTACCTATATCGCTCTCCTTGATCCACTGTACTCGCAGCATCTCCATGATTCGATCCAACAACCCGTGAACGATCTCGAAACCAGACGTCTTGCCAACATACACCGCAGTCCAGTGTCTCTCATTATAAGATTTTCGCTCCAACCCTTCATTCTTGAACGCAACGTCAGAAACCTCAAAGACTTTAATTGGCAAACTGTGCTTCCTATTCTCCCTGATGGTCTTGAGGACACCAGGAAGCAGGCTCGTCCGGACAACCTGATATTCAAGGGTCTTCGGATTGGCAAGCTTAACAGCCGTTTGGTTGTCATCCACACGGCGCAAGTACTTGAAGTTCTCGTCGTGTGAGCAAAGAATAAGGGGAAGGACTTCCACCCAGCCGGCCATGGCAACTTCCCGTCTGACAATGTCGCTGACCTTATTCAATGAGAATGGGTCGCCAATGGTACCAGACTCGCCAGGGAAAGTACGATCTAGCTTGTTGAAGCCATAGGCAATTCCAGCGTCTTCCATGATATCGCATTGGTGCAAGATATCAGGACGAGTGCACGGTATCAGCACGTCAAGTATGTTGGAATCTTTTGGAGACACGGTCGCAGTCAAGGACATCTTGGACAGCAGCTGCGCAAGCTCTTCCCCTGTCTGCTTGAAACCACAACAGCCATTGATGTAAGACACCTCGGCCGTTGTAGCACGCGCTGAAATATCAGGAGCTATTCGCGACTCGCCATTATGGGGAGAGACAACCTCGATGGGTTCGACAGTGAAAGGCTCATCACAATATTCTGAGAACATGGCAACAAGCTGGTTGACGACAATCTCAACTTTGGTCTTGTCAGTCGCCGTGACCTCGATCAGAACATTCTTCGTGTCCAGAGTGATTTTGCTACGCTCGGAGTTGATGATAGGTGGTAGTGAGCACACCCTGCGCTTAGAGTCTAAAACCACAGGATACACGGGAGAGTCCCTGATGATGTGTAGGAAACGACCGAGATGCTTATCACCATCGTAGTACTCCATCAACTCCTTGCCGTTCATTTCCTTGGTCTGATTCAGCGGAATGAAAGAGATCTCCTCTGGAGGAAGTGCTTCGTAGGTAAAGGGACCTTCAATGGTGTCTAAGTCATGCGTGCCCATAGAGACAAGTGTTCGGTTACGGCAAAGATTGTTATGCAGCTTGTCTTGTAAGCCGATGAAAGATTCGTATCGACGCGGGGTAAACTTGATCCCTCGAAGGATGGCACCAGATATGTACTGCCGGATCAGAGTAGTATCTGGCTTGACGATGATCTGCTGCAGTTTCTCTGGCTTCGATAAACGGTAACCAGGAAGCGAGTCGCGGCCAAGAAAAATGTTTAATGCCCGTGCAATACCCTCGAAGCATAACATGTCATATCTATCTATCAATTAGTCCCTTCCATTCGAAGTCATAGGAAGCATTACAACCCACCGGTTCGCGGGAATTTCGATCTTTAGCTGGGCTCGCTCTTGCACACCATTGATTACGGGCAACTCGCTTTGGGAGGTCTACAATTGTCAGTCGGGATATCCATGACCGTGAAAACTAAAGCTCAACGTACATCCTCATCAAGCTCAATTCCAAACTCGAAGCACAGCTCGTCAAATTCCTCAGTGGTGTAAGTCCGCCTTGCCTAGAGTTGGGATTATCTTTCTAAAAATTTAGTCAAACTACGAATACTCACCCCAATGCCTCGTAAAGGTCTTCCTTATCAACGGCAACGGTCGGCATGCTGAAATACGTTATGCTACTTCAATACGGATGTGATCAAATATCATACAATTTTTGTTTTCTCAATGTCCAAATGCTAAGTGTATGAGGCTGATTACCCTCTGGACGACGGAGGCGAGTCATTGAGCCAAGAGAAAGCGCAAGTGCAGCGCGGTGTGAACTTAGGGGAGCAAGCGCGGCGCGGCAGAGATCGCATGCCAGGTACAGTCTTTTGCCATATTAATCGTTGGTACCCGGCCAAGGTCTAACGTAAAAACGAAAGCAAGGATCGCTCGCAAGCTTTGTTTGGGCTAAGCCATCACGTCCACTCGTATCTAACACTATTCCTGCATTCTATAATTATCGCTTGCTTTTCTTACTTCAGGAAGCCGTTCCGTCGGTCGACATTTCTCATACGAACGAACTATCCCCGCACGAATCAGACCCTTGTTATTGGTGCTCCTCTTTAGATCATGTCGTCAGTGTCCACAGATGAGCTGTACCCTATTGCCGTCCTAATAGATGAGCTCAAGGTAAGCTGCCATATTTAATCCGGGAAGAATTTCTCGTTCAAACCCACCCTGGTCATTTGGTGGTATTCTTACTTTGAACTTTCGCTCATCATCATATGTAGCACGATGACGTGAGCCTCCGCATTGCTGCCATCGAACGACTATCCACGATCGCTCTCGCGCTGGGTCCGGAACGCACGCGATCAGAGCTCATTCCTTTTCTGGAAGGTAGGTGCTTCAGTTATCGTTCGCAACATGGTTTTAACAGGAGCATTCAGAGTCTCTCGACGACGAGGATGAAGTACTTACAGTGTTGGCCGAGCAATTGGGAAATTTCGTACCTTACATTGGAGGTAGTCAGTATGCAAACGTATTATTGCCGCCACTAGAGTCTTTTGCTGGTGTCGAAGAGCCGTTGGTTCGCGACAAGGTATGTCTGCCCCTATTAGGCGGCTATGTAATTATCCCTGACAATCTTTATGTAGGCAGTGGAATCTCTGAACAAGATTGTCAATGAAATGTCCACAAACCAGGTAGAAGAATACTTCTTGCCTCTCGTGAAGAACCTGACAACGGCGGATTGGTTCACAAGCAAAGTTTCGGTGACCGGACTGTACGCAGCCGTTTATCAGAAGGTGACTAGTCAGAGTAAAAGTGGCCTGCGGCAGCTTTTTGGACAACTCGTTTACGATGACGCACCAATGGTACGGCGGGCAGCAGCTACACATCTTACAGTACGTATTCAACTTGTATCAGGTCCTGTTAGATTGATGCTAAAGGAGATAGGCCTTGATACCGTATATCGATGCGGAGACTGTGGTCGCTGACATTGTTCCATTCTTTTTATATCTTGCGCAGGATGACCAAGATTCTGTTCGTCTGCTTACAATTGATGTATTGATTGCTGTTTCACGCTTACTTGGTCCTGAGGTGGTGCGAGAACACTTGTTAGAGCAGCTCAAGAAGCTGTTTGTGGATAAAAGTTGGCGAGTGCGGTATATGGTTGCTGATCGGTTCGAGCAGCTTGCGATTGCAGTTGCCGCGGAGGACGAGATGGTATTGAAGACAAACTTTGTGCCCGCGATTGTGCGGATGCTCAAGGACAGCGAGGCCGAGGTGCGAACTGTCATTGCCAAGCAGATACCTGGTATGTAATCCGATACTTAAGTTTCGAAAAGTAGTCTAACGGCGGGTGTTCTTAGGCTTCTGTCAACTGGTTAGTCGAGAGTCAGTGCTGGAAGACATTCTACCATGCATAGAAGACCTCGTGAACGACCCTTCACAGCATGTTCGGGCAGCGCTCGCAACAAAGATCAGC
>JANJPG010000203.1:0-13830 GCA_030407185.1 Lipomyces yarrowii
CACGCTTAAACATTCTTAGCTATAAACGTGGTTAAAGTCAAGTAACTTGGCTTACCCCATCAACAAACCATTTGGCAGAGACATTGTACCGTACGGGTGTGAAGCTCTCAAAACGAATGGTCTTTGACCATAAAGTTCTTCGCCGCATAGTTTCGATACTCTCAATCCACTGCTTCATTTGCTTATCCGAGAGAGCCAGCAACTTCAGTTTCCGTTCCGAATTCTCCAGCTTTAGTGCAACTCGAATTTTTGCACTTTCTTGCACAGAGCGCGTGAGACTCTTCTGGGGCTTGCTAACACATTCCTCTCCCTGCGCTTCATTGTTGACTTCTTTGTAATGCCAAGCACCACTGGCTTTGCGAGAGTATTTAAATTCGGAATCAACCATGATAACATCAACTGGTACAATATCCCACATGCTCTCGACAACAAGGATGTATGAGTGTCGGACCAAGAACCATTTTGGTCTATATCGTCTAAAAGCAGATATAATGTGCGACGGTGTCAAATTTTGCGCTCTCCAGGTGCGAGATGTGGATGTAGAAATTATTGATAACTGACCCTCTTTTCCATGATAAGACCTCTCAACCGACAATCTCAATCCCATAGCAGACAACTCTAGAAACTTGCATATTCGATTTGCCTCGCCTTGGAAGATCATCAGCTTAATCAAACTTCTGAGGTAAACTTCTAGTTGATGCCGCTGGTGCTCAACAAATCTGAAATGTTTTTGTGGTGTCTGCTGTGAGTGACCAACTGTAGTTGTCTGTCCAGGTTGCCTTGGATGCACTGGTCCATCGTCCGCGGGAAGACTGACCACACTGTGCCTAAAAGTGAGACCGCCTCGTCTCATTAGCCTCTCTCCACTACTTTCATCGATTAGACCCCGTACGCCTCGAAGATAGGGAATGGCGGACTTTGGAAAATGCGGAATGTCAGCTGCAGGAGTTACACCAATCGTTCCGGCAGTAGTCGAGGAATAGATGTTTCTTTGAATATTTAACATGCGTAATCTCGAATGTAAAGTAAAGAAATCTCGGAAATCGCGGTGAATGACCCACTTCATTCTTGCTGGCCCTGATCCATACTCAAGCTCAATCCGAAACAAGGTATGCTGGCGGTCCTCAGTACGCGTGGAATCTGTGATTTTGACATTCAACTGCTCCAATAAAATCGGCAGCCGTGGTCGGCCCTTTTCATCTCTCTTGAATGACGACGCGAGGATGACTGCGGCTGGTGCGCCCGCAGAGAGCTCGGCGACAAGTTCGGCAGACTTTTCATAATCGTGCCTTGTGTCGTCGTCTTTCTTCTTTTTCGTGAAGTTGATGAATTTCAATGTCGATCGAATCTCCTTCCATCGCTGCGGACTGATACCCGGAATACCGCCATGATGCTCGTGCTCGCCAGAATCAATGCCTGTGGTGGAGAAACGCCTAGGGCCGGACTCGTCATGATGGGACCCCTTCAATCGCATAATCGATGGAGTAACCTTATGCGACTTTCCACTTTGTGAAAATGTCATTGTCTTCGCGCGGGGAGGCATAGACTTGCTGGGAGTAGCCGGACCTGCTCTCCCGGACGACACAATATCTCCTTCGGTTTTCTGCTCGCTCTCGCTATCAGCATTGCGATGGCTATCTTCACCTGCCTCAGCAGCCATTGCACTTCGTAATCGATCGAACCACCCGTCCGCGGCTGCAAACAGTTTTGCCAATCCAGCAGCATTTTCCGGTGTATGAGGTGTACGAGTTTCATCTCGTGATTCGGCTGGTGGTGGTGAACTGCCTTCCGCAACACGGGTCGCCGACGCACTCATAACAGTGTCATGAGGAGCCGTCGTTGCGTTTGGGCTCCTGCTTGCAATCGCTGCACTGTTGCTTCCTGTAAGACGTAGGTTCGAGTCAGACTTCACAAGTCTGATTCTGGTCACATTTTCGTCGTCGGCGTCGGCGTCGGCACGTTCATCACGCTCTGGTCTTGGAGATTCTGCATCCTCGCCGTTTGTTTTGCCCTCCTCTTCCTCCTCTTCCTCACTTCCGGATGCAAATCTTCGAGTCAGCTTGTCCGCGATAGTAGCCATCACCGACGACTTCTCGTTCGGTCCATGGGTACGATCGCCCTCATTAGCATTTGGCAATGTATTCGGTTGCGGGTTGACAAGAACCCCCGCTGCAGCTGTCATTGTCGATCTAGTCTTCAAATCGTCAGTTGGCGCGGCTCATCTCGACTTGCTTACACATTTCCACACTTCCAGCATACCGCGTATACAGTACATGCGTTTAGTTGCACCAAGAAAAGTCCACAATCCTAATAGTTAGGTTGTTTCCAAAATTAACACTTTCTGCGGCTTGCGAGGGAAAATGTAATTTGCGTGCTTTCCACGAGCGATGTGTATTTTCGAGGCCTTCTACTTGCAATCTATGGACGGATCAAGACGCGAGCACTCAATGCGCAAAATTGGCACTCAGTATTACTGCTGGTTACGTACCAAAATGGCAAAGTCGGGAAGTGTGTTTGATGGCATTGAAGCCGCATGTGGCAGGTGTTTCGTCACCGCGCTTTCGTGCTGCCATCCCACATCGCGTGCGGCTCGAGACGCGTATGTAAACTAAAACTGGTTCGATCTGATAAATCTGCAGGCTGAGATTACACGATCAGCAGAGGAAATAGCGAACCTGTCGTTCCATCGTAAACTCTGCTATTAATAAACCACTCTAAGGAATTTTCTTCACTTCTCTTCCCGGTATGACCGGAAAGAATATGGTCAACCAGATATGTCTGTGCACTCGAGATCGATTGTCCATAGTTGGATAATACTATCTACATACGAATCCAGCCCCGACAGTATTAACTCTCTCTGTGCCACACTCGGTCTGTTTCTATGAACAGGACCAGGGGACTTTACCGAGAACGCAATTACGGCGAGCTACCCTACCACGGACGAACCATTATTTGGCAGCTCAACAACAGATCTGCTCTTTGCGGCTCACAAAGCTCTAGTAGAACGTCATCAGGATCGGATCGTTAAATAACTCTTGATCCGATCTTTGACGTTTAGGTTCTTATTGCGGGTTGTCCAAGACAGTGGCGTCGCGATAGTAGATTGAATTAGTCGAACTTGGAATCTACCTGTCAAGTCGAACTTATTGTGCGTAGTGGAGCAGGCCTCAAGTTTGGGTACACCTCGTCAGTGGCAGGGTCCACCACACCCTCCCATAACTCGTTCACTCCCCATCGGATCGGAGCCGTAACAGAGTCCCATTGGAGGCCAGTCTAAGTCGGACACCGTTAGCATGGGCAACGCACTCCTCACAGGTTCATAAGCCACAATGATTTTACCTTAAAATCCAGTCTCCAGGAATGTAGGGCAATGCATTCGGAAACGCCTCCCGGTTTGTAATGGTCAGCGACGTACCCGTATCGTATATCTCCGACAATAGGAGCGTCGAGAACATAGGCGCAATGACGACGCAGCTGATGTTTGCGACCAGTAACAGGCTCCAACGCCAGCAGGACCTTTCCATTGCCGAGATCCTTCAGCACTTCAAAATTTGTCACTGAGTGGAGCGATTCCGAAATCTTGTCGTATGACAGTGGACGCGAAATAGTTCCAGATATGTGAGAGTTTTCCGTACTCAATGTCACATCTTTGGGTGGGTTCGAGACAATGCGACCTAGTCTAAGAGGACTAGTTTGATGAGGTACTACGATCGCAAGATACTGTGACTTTATTAGTATTGCACAGTTTTGATTCGCTACAACAAACAGTAGAGCTCGTACCGTCTTTTTCAGTTGCCAACCTCTATTACCGCCCAGCTTCAAGTTCTTTGAAAAACCCCTCGCCGCCTAAAACTGCGTTAGTCATGATGTGTCGCAATTTTCATTTGCAGCCGACGATCCTGGCACACCTGCAAACTAGTAGCAACTACCATTGCGCCCGAGACTCCATAATCTAGCCGATGTACAAGTTTCGGTTCAGTAAATGGGGCATTAGGCTTTTCCGGAAACAGGTCCCGGCGACTTTTGACAAGAAGGTCGAGCAACGCAAGTTGCTTGCCCTGATCGAGCTTTGCCGCGGCAAAATTAACTTGCGAGTACACTAATGGCGGCTTATTAACGATTGTAAAGTGACGCGTGTGCCGTAGAATGGGAATCTCCATCACCTATATTTGCTAATCAGTAACATAGTAGTAGTCGGTGAATGCAATTCTCAACAGCGTCAGTACTCTTGAATTAAGCTAGATCCAAATCTATCGAAGGTGAGAAATGATATCCTGACTCCGAGACAAATCGAACCCATCTCACGGTCTCAGACTTATCCGAGAGCAATTCGTGCGCTTCCGCAACCCGACAGAGAAAAAAATTTGGCCGGGTCGCCGGGTAGATAGAGCTAGCCAAGATTAAAGAAATATATCTTCGGAAAGAGAGTTCTCCAGAGCTATATAGGCGTTGCCTCTACGTAGTATAGCTTCCCCACATGCATGCATTCCTGGAATGCAAGTCCAAATAGTGGTCTTCCACCTGGATTCCTATGCTCACTTATTTCTTAAGCCACCTCGGCCTTCGTGCTGAATGAAGGCCCTATAAGCAAGAAGGTCTCGAATTTAAAGTTAATAGAATTTTCTCAATTAGTTACTGTTTAAAAAATCACATTTAAACAAATTACTATAATAGATGTATTATAAAGAACGAATTCAATCCTTATACAAAGTCCCGTACAATTTTTGTAAACGAACCAACGGGGCTTGTAAAACATATATTGATTGTAGTATTCTGTATCACCAGCAATCGAAAAAACAAGCAAAAAAACAAAGACAATGCAACGAACGATAGTTCACGCATAAAACCGCACTACTGGTACAAGCACAACAAGATCACCTACAAATCCATTTCCATGGCCACCCAGGCATCAGATAAAGATCCCCCATTCACTTTTGGCGGACACTTTAACAACACAAATCCGACCCAATAAAAGTTACGGATCAGCATGGGCAGATTCATGAGCTGCTTGTCGATACAAATAACGGCACGTTCACAATCGAGGCATTCCGTTGCGAGATCAAGAAGCGCGACGAGTCCGGCTTTCAGTTCCATGTTGCTGTCAGCCATAGACTTGTCGAAATAGATGAGTAGGGTCCGGTCGACAACGGCACCCATCCAGGTATTCCCTTCAATGTCGACGAGCTTGAAAAACACGGTGTCTGCCGGCGGTTGGCCTCTGCATTGCCCTTTAACGCGTCGCGGGTACGCGACTTTCATGAGAGCTGCCACCGCCGGCGTAGCCTCGGATTTCGCTGTCGCCAAGTTAAACTCCTCCGACGTCCCCTCGTAGATCGCTGTCCCATTAGCAAAGAGTCTCTCACACTGCGATGCCAGGTCCAACGATGCCTTCCGTGTTTCCACGGAAGGGCTTTTCCTAAGTAGGGCCTCAGGGACGCCACTCTGCTACTCCGCCCAACGTAGTGCGATAATGGAAGGCAGCAGCCCCGGTAGCGCTAGAGTAGGTGTAGCACGACGCAAGAGTGGCACCAACGGGAAGCGCTTGACCGTCGTACATGTAGTAGTTGGACTCGGCAGGCTCGGATGGAGCAAAACGGCCATTTTCATTGCGACGATTACTACTACTACTACTACTACTACTCAAATTGGTGGGATTACTTAAAATATTCGCCATTTGTACTGATGATGAACTGCTGCAAAAGATTCGTCTGGAGCAAGTGGATAAACTAAGATGTAAGCTGAAGCTGAAGCTGATTAACGATTAAAGCGACGTACAACTGGTCTGGTCTGTAAGGAGCTTTTTCGAATGTCAGAACCGGAGCGAACGGCGGCCGTTTAATGAGTAAATGGGTTAGGGCAATAAAGCATGCGCAAGGGCCGTGCTGAGATGTGCGCTGATCGAAATTGGAGACTAGCCTGATCGGGCTTAGCTCGCACTGGCATGACAAAATCGACCAACTTACGCGAGGCAACACAAAAAAGTACAGCGGGCATTTTAGCGACAAAATATAGTCATATTTTGCCCAAAAGTAATATGGACGAGCAATCTGTAAGGCTAGAATCGATTTTACCGTTGTGGTTGGGAGTTTCTGTGAGTGATGTCACTGGCCTGCCTCCCAACCGCACGTGATCACGTCATAATTGCGCGACTCACTCCACGTTTTTGTGGACAGGCCCACACAACTTAGCAAGCGTTATGCGCTAAGCAATAAAGGGACCGTACCAATTGCTTATGCAAATATCATTCATGTGTGTAGACTGTAGGGGTCCTATCTGATTAATCTGAAGAACCCGGCCGACGACAGGTGACTTATTTTCGTTGCCTGGTCCGTTTGGATTAGACCGATCGACGAGGTTTGTCCGAATTTTAATTTGTCTGAAGTCGTTCGTAAAGTAACAACGTATAACAAAAGATAGCAGAAAATCTTAAAATAGCGAGAATGATATATTCATGTCCGGTAAAGCAACAGTTCCTCTTTAGGAGTAGAAATTAATATCCGTGTAATTAACTGCTGAGTGCTCGACTTAAGTCAGTTGTCACGGTGCCAAACGTACCAGTCATGCGAGCGGATTTTGTGCCCCACCTATAAGTCCTATTACCCCCATTATAGTGTGGGACAATTGGGCGTATGAGTGACGCAAAGTGCTCCAGTCTCCAACACCAACACGAGAACGGGTGAAGCTAAGTTGAGACCGCGCGAAAGTCCTTTCCCTCCTCTCATATGCGCAGTATTCTCGTGACCTAACATCTGTCGGGCAAGACCAGTTGCGTGAATTAGTCCTGTTGGTAGTTCTTGCACCTTGACTCAACACACACTATAATATCGGGAATCGTGATCCAAAGTGTCGGCGTTTTACCTCGTTTCCGTTTATTCAGATCCTACCGAGCGCCAGTCGTCCACCATTACGCTCACGCTAGTTCTGTTTTTTGTAGCATTCTTGCTCTGGCAGGTCTTGCTCGCTTCGTTGATAGTACGGCCGGGATTTTACTATCCTGTGCCAGTCAATTCCTCCGCTCAAAATTCCTCGGCCGCTGATCCAGACTCGAACGGGGTCAGTGAGAGAGGTCGGTCTACGATCCAGTTAGCGTCCGGCCGAGAGGTTCATAGTACGAGTGTCTACTCAATTAAGCGGCACTCTCTGAGAATGTTGCGCCCGAAGGACATCCTCTCATACCTTTCTCCACCAAGGAAGCGTGTGCATGAAGTGGAGGATGATGAGGACAGCGGTGACGAATCTGACACCATGGACGAGTATTTTTCGTCGCGAAGGCGTGCGTCATCTGCGTCGTCTCTCCCTGGATCTGTCATATCGACTTTGCCCAGTGCGAAGAGAGTGGCCGAAACGCTTCTGCCGGATACGCACCCTCATCCGCTCACCATCTTTCGCTGCCGCAGGTGCCAAGCACATCTCGTGCCGTACGCGTGCATCATCTCTAAGAGCTTTACCGGTCGTCTCGGCCGGGCCGTGCTCGTGGCCGACGTACAGAACGTCGTAGTGGGCAAGGCAGCCGAGAGAATGCTTGTCACGGGACTGCACACGGTTGCCGACATTTCGTGTGCGGGCTGCGATAGCAATGTTGGCTGGAAATACTTAGGAGCGTTTGAGCGGAGTCAGAGTTATAAAGTTGGTAAATATATTCTGGAATTGAAGCGCGTGGTGAAGGAGACGGTTGCAGTGGGTGCTGATGAAGACACGATGGACTACATTCCGCGGCTTGATGTGCAAAAGCTCGAGAACGACTTGTGGTCTGCGAGGCCGGCCATGCGTCGAGCTAGTACGTCCTCGGTCTTGCGAAGCTTACTTGATAATGAAGTGTTACGAGCAAAGAGTGCCGAAGCTGAAGACACGAACGTGTCTGGAGCACCCGAAGTCGTGGTTGAATAAGTTACGAAGATGAGATGGGATTGTCACATTGGACTCGGAGTTTATATGGTCGACAGCGTTACCGCGGGGAGTTATATGGCGGAGTCCAAGGTCATTACGGTGTGCTACTGTGTACTTATTGTCAATGTATTTTGTTGTGTAATATCTCTGCCAAGTATGACATGTGGTTTTTTTTTTATTTTAATTTGCTCTTCTGTTTTGTCAGTTTGTTAGGTTTATTGCCTAGTATCGTACAAATCTAATATTTACTTTTTTACACCAAAAACAGCTGTTAATAATTTCCCCTTAAAAATATATATAATACACTCGTCACGCCACGAAAGATTTGATCCAACTGACTATTTCGCGGTGAGCATGAGCTTGGTTCTCCGTGATCATCCGATTGTCAGACGGATAATCTCCCTTGACCGCGAATCCATGCGGAAGCTTGTGATCGTACCACTTGACGTCATGAAAGACCGTGTTTTTGTTCAGCTCTTTAGCGGCAGCTTGAATAAGTTCGATCGGGAAGAGCGGGTCGTTCTGGACCGCGATTATCAGGACTGGCTTCTTTATGCCAACAAAGTCTTTCGGTTCAACGAGTGATGGATGGCATATTATGCCTGTCAGAATAAGTCGGGCCCATGATGGGTTAGAAAGATTTACGTCAATTGGCATTGTGGACGACGCCGAGATTGGCTGAGAGGACGGATTTGTTAACTGCGCTGCTGCAGGGTCATCACTAGTTGTTGGGACAGGTGGGCTTGCAGACATGGACGACTGCTGGCTAGTGGCCGAGGCCGAGATAGGCAGTTGCAACATCTTCAAGGCGTACTTTCCACCAAATGAGTATCCGACAACGCACATATCCCTCGGTCGGTACAGGTCGACGATCTCTTCGACCATATTGACAAGCATCGGCCACGTTCGTTCTTCAGTGTGTCTCGCTACCCACATGTCTGTCATGAATCCTGCAGCAGATGATACGGCTAGTGACTTGACCCGCGCCAGCAATGATCCTGGTTGCTGATGCGTATTTGGTATTGGGCTATTAGGGTCAGACGAAAATAGGTCAGGCATGACCACAAAATATCCTATGCAGCGGCCAGTTAACATGTATTTCTATCTTTTTACTATCGTCTGGCGCACCTTCTCGAGCAAACTCGTCTGCTAGGAGCTGATTATTGACACTTTCGATTCCAAGACCGTTCGTGAGCAGCAGCAATATCGAGAATCCTTGGGCTTCCTCTGAAGCATGTGTTTGGTCTTCACGGTCTGGGGACAGCTTATCTTCCCACGGCGGTTTTGAAACATATATTCGCTCCTGTGTATCCGACAGCGTTTTGTATTCACCAACTGGCATTGCCGTTGCCGGTGATCTTCCTATGCGGCATTTAGAAAGGCACATAGATGATAAAAAAAGTTCATTGGGACATCATACGTGGTTCGGAAGTGCCAGATCGAACTTGACTGAAAAAGAACTCGTCCTCTTCGTCTTCGGATTCACCGAGAAAGATTGTATCGTTGGTGTCGTCCAGCGCGACATTATCCATATATGGATGCCGCGCGTTCCCACGCCGGGTATTCGTCGCCATTGCAAAATTGCTTTGCGTAACTGTGCGAAAAGGGTTTCAATCGTCCGGCTGGTACCAGGATAAGCAAATTTAGGAATAATCGACAAAAGACTAAAGAGTACGTTGAATAGCAAGTGTGATAATTTAATGTCTTTTTGACAAAATGCGGTCGTCCCCTTACATTGGGAGCTGGTCCGGTAGCGGACTGCACGTGCGAGTGCCGCATGCAAGCCCCTGAATCTCTCCATAATGCAAAAATGGATCGCGACTGTAGCGCAGTTACGGCATATATGACACGTAGATAACACATATTGGGTTCAAGGGTTAGGGCAACTGTCTTGGTCCCCCGGCGAAACGATTCCGGATAGATTACTAGAGCATTTTGGTCGCGTTCATTACGAGTCCGGTGTATGCCAGTTAGTGTCTTTGCGGTTTGAATATTCGAGTGCGTCAGTCAGTATTATTTTAGTATTTCGTGTATTGTGAAATCACGCAAATAGCGAATAAAAAATCGGCTGACTTGCAGCACTTGTTCCGGTTGCAGAAGGTGTTAACTTTGCTTAGCTCTTATCAGTGAGAGCGATATTGATTTGATGACGTCGTCGATGTGTAGTAATTCGCTTTGAATTGACTACGTGAAGAGTGTGGATATATAAAGCCCATTTGAAAAGGTAAGCTGCTGGTGCGGATGAGACGGTGTTTGATGTCGATCTAAGTCTAGCGAAGAACAGTTGATTATGAATCTTCAAGAACCAACGAACCTGAACCGCATGTCGGGTGCAGCCGTGAAGAGGCATGGCAGACGGCACTCGATGATTGTGGTTCCTCCACCGGCCGCACTGGTGTCGTCCAAATCGGACACCGGAGACGCGCCGTCGACACTGATCCAGCATTCCGCAGTTGGCGCGTCGTTTCTGATCTTGCTGCAATTATTTTCCAAAGTTGTGACGTTCGTGCTTAATCAGGCGCTACTGCGATTTTTGTCACCAGAACGACTAGGTGTGTCAATCCAGCTTGAGTTGTTGTGTTCTTCGATTTTATTTTTTTCGAGGGAGGCAATACGGCTGGCGCTGCAGCGGCAAACGACGCATCCCAAGCCGGATATTTATCGGATCGAAGGAGGTGTGGTCGAAGGTACGGTTTCGGGCGTTGCCCAGAGCGTGGTGAATACAGGATACCTGCCATTTCTGTTTGGGATTCCGTTGGCAGGACTTTCGTGTGTGTGGTATTATTATCAAGGCGCGTCGAGTGAGGTTGCGAGTTTGCCGTATTTCAAAACGGTTGTCGTAGTCTGCGGGATCGCGTCGTTGGTGGAGTTGCTTTCTGAGCCCATGTTTGCGTTGGCGCAATACAAGTTGCAGTACCGGCTGCGGGCATTATGTGAGTCGGGAGGAGTGACGGCACGATGTGCGGTCACGTTCTTGTTGACGGTTTCGGCAAGGGAGGATACAGGTGTTCTCGCGTTTGCATTGGGACAGCTCGCGTACGCGGTTGTTATTAGTGGGATGTACATTGGCCTGGTGTGGGAGACGACGCGTGGTAAGGAGAACGGGATATTCCCAAAACGGATATGGCGGGAAGAGATTTCGCGATCTCCCTGGTTTTACTTTGACAGCTCGACGGTGCGGTTGGCAATGACGATCTGGGTCCAGACCGTTTTCAAGCATTATCTGACGGAAGGAGATAAGCTTTTGGCCAGTTATTTTAGTACGATATCAGAGCAAGGTGTATATGCGCTGGCGGCCAATTACGGTTCGCTGATTGCGAGACTGGTGTTTTTGCCCATTGAAGAAACTGTTCGGGCGTTGTTTGGCAAGCTTGTTGCGCCGCCAATTTCGGCCCAAAACTTGCGAATCTCATCTGACACGTTGACGTCGATTTTGCGGGTTTACGGGTTGGTCAGTATTCTGTCGTTGTTATTTGGACCAGCCGTGGCGCCGTTCCTGTTGTCGCTCGTGGCCGGGTCGCGGTGGGCGACGTCGTCGTCGACGGCACCGGCGGTGGTGTCAGCGTACGGATACTATATACCGCTGCTGGCATTCAATGGCGTGCTGGAAGCGTTTGTGCAGTCGATCGCGACGCCATTACAGGTGCGCGAGCAGTCGTTCGCCATGCTGTGTTTCTCGGTTGTGTTTGCAATTGCCGGGTACGTGTTTATGCGTGGGCTCAAACTCGGAGCGACCGGGCTCGTGTATGCGAACATGGTAAATCTGGGACTGCGGATAGGAGCCTGTGCAGTGTGGATCGGACGGTATTACAAGATGACGGCCGCCAAGGCTGGTGGAGAGGCGGGGAGTGATGAAAAGAGGGCAGCAAAGACGGGCCGGGCAAGTACTACTGAGCAACGGTTGTTTCCGTTGCTTCGCCGGCAGGCGTATCCTAGCGGCAAAATTCTGGGTGCTTCGGTGATTGCTTGGGCAGGTGTACGTGGTCTTGGCCGGATAGATAGCTGGAGCAAGTTTGTAATGATATGCGGGTTGGCAGGGGGGTTAGTGGTGGTTATGGTCTGGGAGGAAAAGGTGCTCGCAATGAAAGCGGTTGAGTTGATAGTTCCTGGGAGGACAAGGCGGGGGCCAAAAAGTAAAAAGGACGAGTAGGCATGCTTTAGAAGAGGATCTATGTGTATTTAATATAAGCAAAGTTACATATATACGCTAACTATATGGTTATATATTATATATGGCAATTTTGCGGTGCTGGCCGAGTGCAATTTTTTCTGTCGGTCATATATCGGTCATATATTTTGCCTGCATAATCTCTTTTAGTTACATCTTAACCAGCAGGTTAATGAACACGGGGAGCAAGATGACGATATATTTGCGGTCAGCCGCAGTAAGGAGGCAACTGGCTGCGTTTCGGACAACTCGGATGCAGGAACCAGGAAACCTTATCTGCCAGCGGCGGGCCCCTGTTAATTTCATTTCCCGAGCAAACTCGCTGGCCCTAGCAGATGATGCATAGATTAATTGGTCTGAATGCCGGCAGAATAATATAATAATTGCATCAATTAATTTTACGGATTGGCCTTGCCTGCTTGCTTGCTGCTGCTAGCTGCAAGGCTGGCACTCACTATGACGTCATAGCCTGCAGCTGCCCAACTGCGAAATCGGACAGGGTTAGGTGTGCGGCGCCGGCAATCTTCCCCGATTGGGGCGTCTTGTCGGCAGGGCAACCATTCCCGGGTCCGGCAGGGGATCCAGATCGGGTCCGGTGTCGTCATCTGTCACACTTTGATCGGCAGGCACTAAACAGTCAAGAGTGTGACCCAGCCAAACCCTGACCTGGACTCGGCTCTTTTTTTGTGTTGCGCTCGTCTTTCGGCCTCGTCTTTCTCGTCAACTTTGGCTCTCTCTTGCTGCCCAACACCCCCTGCTTATTATTTCTCGACCCTGTTGCCCCCCGAGGCCTCCCCCCCTGCCTTGCATTTCTCAACTCGACCGTTGTCCCATGAAATAACCATACTGACCCTGTGCTCGCGACTTTCCCCCCGCCCACCACTCGAACACGTTGAATTAGGTAAGGATTTGTCGCATACTTACGTTTGGCTTAATTTCTGGTCATGGTCCTGACGTGATGAAAAACAGTGTCTCGTTGTCCGCGGCCACAACAATGTCCACGACGACGACGTCTCCAGTGTCTTTGAGCGCACCCCCGTTCGTATTCCCGCTACATCACAGCCCTTGTCCTGGACTGGCCCTGCCGGCCTCTGCCGAGTCCAAGGCGGAGGCCAACAAGCAGCAGCAGCAGCAGCAGCAGCAGCAGCGGCGCTCTCCTTCCCGCACCCATGCCCACCGCCGGTCAGCTGCAATCTCTCACGACTTCTCTGCCGTCGACTTCAAAAATCACCCCGTAGTTTTGTCCTCTTCTGTTCCGCTTCTTCCGTCGGTCCAGGCACCGGCACCGGCCCCGTCGTCCTCGTCACCGCCACAGCAAACAGATGAAAGCGACCGACTGCCGTCTCCGCCCGCGTCTCCATGTCGGTCCTCATCCGTCTCACTCGCATCCTCGTCCGCAGCGTCATTGGCATCCGTCTCGTCGGCATCAACGTCGCCGCCTTCAAAACTAAAAGTAATGTTCTCGCCCGCCGTCGAATTCATCCCGTCCCATTCCTCAACAACGTCGACTTCCACAACCGCCACTATTACTCCCGCCTCCCGATCCTCGTCAGACCTTGTAGATGAACCCGGAGTGCTTCCCCAGGACCTGCCGGTGCCGGTTGATAAGCGCCGATCCATGCGGTCATGGTCCTTTATCCGTTTTCGTCGGAGATCCGCTGGCGATGAAGACGACGACTATGACGATGACGATGATGAAGACGACGATGATGTACCGGTGCCTCCTCCTCGACCAGCTACTCCTCCTCACGCGTCACATTCGCGGGCCACCAACC
>JANJPG010000204.1:0-13740 GCA_030407185.1 Lipomyces yarrowii
AGAAAATTACACTGCCGCAGCGAAATCACTACGCGCGAGACTAGAAATGCGGATACACCGGATTCCGCGCCATCTTCGCCATATGACATTGGGCGAGTTACGGAATATGCAATTATCCAACCCGACATCTAGCCCACGACGAGAAATACCGGTTGCCTAACGGGAGTTCATTCGGGACTTATTTTACGACTGTACTATATGGTGGATAAGTTTTGGTCAAACTGTTACTCACAAGCTATGCCACTAATGCATTAATGTACGACCCTAAAATCCTGACAAACCGAATTAAGAAAACCCTTCAAGACACGTCTAGATGTCATATATGCTACGACACATGAAAATGCAAAACCAAGATGTAAAAATAAAAAGCGCAACTGACAGTCTATGTAGCCCATGCGGTGCCCCGTGATAACACAAGTCACAGCTTCTTATACAACTGCTCATATATCGAAAAGAACGTCATATTAACAAGTCCTGTGCGGGCTATCGATACTCCCAGTCCACGGTACATTCGCGGGTTAAACAGGTGGAATGAACGCTTTTTAATCGGCGTTCCTGGCGGCCGCGTCAGAATATCTCGTTGTACAATGGATTTCATAGTGTCTAGAGGGAACAATACGGCCCACGACAAAACCCCACAAAGGCCACCAGAGATCGCAATGACGAGTGGTCCCGGTGGGCCACCGTTCGGATTGTACATGCTGAATAGCTGCTTCGACGATTCGTATACCGTGAAATAGAGCGATGTCCCTAGCGCGTCGCGGGCAAAGTGATATCGGAAGCCGGAGTACAGCCCCAAAATTCCGCGTTTTCGTATGATATCTTTAAAAGATTCATATGTTCCCTTTGGCTCGTACTTTGGCGAGGCAAGGTTTAATTCCTGGGCTTCAGGATGCCTGGCTCGAGCCATAAGGAGTTCGATCTGGGTAGATAGTTTCGTAAACTCGAACGGACAGGAAAAGAGCGCAATAAATCCGCCGGCAGTAAACCCAGACATGAAGTACATTGGCAAGGCACGCAACAAATTCGATCCAGGCGTAGCCTTCTGCTCTGGTGTCAAGGGCACTGGGCCTGAAGGGTCGACGATATATCCTTCACCAAACACCTGATTCAAAGCGTCCGTGTATGTTGTCCTGCATTGTGAATATATCGAGAAACTGAGGGTGCGAACAATTGTGACTGAAATCATCGGCGCCCCGACACCTCTGAAGAATCCTTTAATTCCTTCTGTCCTCTTTGTCACCCTGACACAGTCCAGTACTGAATTGAACCGATACGCCTGCATGCGCGTCTTGATACTATCAAACGGAAATCCCACAAACGTCGAGACAAGTGACGATAATCCGGCCGACACGGCAGTGCTATATTCACGGTGCCAGGTCGATGGCCGCTCGCCTTCGGAACTGGCAGCTGTTATGACAAAGGTGGCATTTAGACCTGGCTTTGACGATTGCACGCTTGAACTCAATTGCTCTTCCGAAGATGAACTCGTCGCCATTATGTCCTGTATGTATATACAATTATGTATGTCGTAGGGCGCGGTCCCTGGCTGTGTGCTTGTAATTTATTGCTACCGGTAACGCCGGCCGGACAGATTCATATAGACGCCTTTTGTGCTACAATAGCACCTCAAATCCCGAGAAATAGTCGGACCTCTCTAAAAGAGCTCCTACCTACGACTAAATATCGCTTCAATCTTTCGGTTTTCGCAAAATGCAAGGAACTAATTCTGCCAAAAAAAATAGAGGTATGTTATTTGTGACGAAAACAACCAGCGCAATCGTGCGCCGCAGGTATTTGAACCCGGCACAACCGTCGCAATTCTTGGTTGTGATGGGGAGCCCCAGCCTAATAAACCTCTCCGCCTTGCCGACGCTTGTGCTCTTGAAAATGGGCCCTCGTTTTCTGCTCATGGCCTGTTGATCCAAGGTGAACTCAATAATGAATGAAGTTTCCTGTGAGTAAACGAGGGGAGGTGGAAAATACAATATAACATGAATATATTGATGTTACATCAATTTTTCTGCCAGGCGGAGGTGTGATGGCAAGTTCACTAATTATTAACTATCGTTCTAATCAAAAACCACTGCATAAATGAGCCAAAGCGTGTTATACAAAAAATGCGAAATTAGATGCTGGATTGCGACTTGTACGCAATATAGAACCACTTGCAAATATATGAACAGCGACACAAACGGCGAGAGAGGAAAGGCAAAAGTCGATAGGTAGGACATGGCACAAAAAAACGAAAAATGCAAAAAAAATGTAGACAAATCAAAAATTAGCAGCTATGCCTGTATTCTGACCACTTTCGACTTTCATTGTCCTTCTGGCCGCCACGCTCCGAAGTACTGGCGGAGGAGGAGAGTGTTGGCCGGGATAATCTCCAGTGCTGCCATTGCCATTGCCATTGCCATTGCCGTTGCCATTTGTACCTGACGTGCCACTAGCTGAACTCGCGACACTGCCACCAGTTTGCGACGGATTCAACTGTGGAAACGAGCTGCTTCTCGCGTGCGCGGTCCCCGGTCCACCAAGTTGCAGACTATTTCTCGCCTGCAGTCGTCGCGGGGCCATAGGCGGTATAGGCGGGGGCAAATCGAACGCGGATGTTTCAGAGTCGGTAGGCACATGCTGAGGACCTCTTGTTAAAGGCGAAAGTCCTGCTGCACTGGGAGCGGAAGGCGACCGCGTGGCGATGCTCGACGCATGATTGTTGCTACCGCCGCTGGGATTGGGCGAATCTGGGCCCCAGCCTCTGTATCCGCTTACGACGGCGCCGGTGCCGGCTCCTTCGACTTCCGACATGCCAATCCCTCCTGTACCGTTTACACCACTACCACCACCACCGCCGCCGCCTTGATATGGGCCCGACGGGTCGTTCGGATTGAATCCGTAGTCTTGGACTTCTTGTAGTCGGGCTGCTCGAGCTCGTGCTTTTCGCCTGCGACGCAAAAGGAAGAAAGCAATTAAACACACGAGACCAATAACACCGACAGGCACAGCAATGCCTATGCCTACTTTTCCACCGGTAGATAATGATGACGAGGATGAGTGAGATTGTGAACCGGCAGTAGTGGGGAGAGGACTTGAGCTTGTGGAGGTGGAGGTGGACGTGGAAGATGATGAGGCACCGCCATTATTGGCGACGGCGGAGGAGATTGTTATAGTGACAGTTACAACTTGGTTTTGCGACGTGTAGGTCGATGTTGTTAGGGCGAAAGTGGCAGTCGAATCGGTTGATGACAATTGTGTGGATAAGGCGGAGGAAGAAATACTACTCCTGGCTGAGGAAGACGAAGAAGAAGTACTACTACTCGTGGCAATAGAGGAGGAGGAAGTACTGCTCGTGGCACTGGACGATGTGGTCGACGATGTGGAGCTTGTTGATGATGTGACAATCGTGGACAGCGAGCTTGAGAAAGATGATGTCGAAACCAAGGTGGACGAGGTCGAAATTAGCGGGGATGAGTCTGCATTAGTGTTGGCAAGAACGAACATTAAATAAAATAATAAAATAACAAATGAAATAAATGGCGCCGGGTACTCACTGGTGATGTTGGTGAACGCAGCCATGGCGGCACGCGTACCTGACTCAATTAGACTTGGAAACCGAGTACAAGAGAGAACAGAGTATTGAGCAGACGCTATTGCATGCCGGCCTCAGCGAGTGTTAAATGCACGAGTTAAGTCACTAGGACAGAGGCGCAGTGAAGAGTGGACTTGCGATAGTCGGTCGAGCAGAGGAGTAGCGAGTTAGTAGAGAAATTCACAGGAGCGGCAGGTACACGCCCTTTGCGCGGCCCAATTAGGCAGCAAGAGTGGCTATGATGTAACGTGGCTGCGGCTGCTAAAAAAAAATGCGGTTAACCGCATCTGGCAAAGTTTAGATTCGTCGCCTGCTCAGCCGCACCATTTCCAGGGCAACCGCAGCACATATATAGATATCTCATCATCGCGATCAACCCGAGCGCTCTAGCGGGGAGAAAGGGGCCCGGAATTGTCATAGTAAACAAACAACAGCATTAGCATCAACAAACAGTCGCCAGTTGCAGCGCAAAAACGACAAGCAACCGGTCTCGCAGCCTTCTGTCGGTGGCGGCTGCTTTACAGTTTTGCTACATGTTGCTGCATGAAGCTTGGGTAGAAAGCCACGTTTCTCCACCCCACTTGCATCAACTTTCTGCATAATCTCGACAACCTTGCGCTTATTTCCACCACGAAGACTCTGTTACCAAAGTTGTTCTGGCTCTTGCCAGGCTTTTGTCTGGTCGGATTCAGGAACAGCTCTCTTTCGCGAACTTAAATTGTGCGGCTCCACCTAAACTCTGAAAGCAGTGGACCCACAAGCCACCTCCCTCGTAGTGTGCGGACATCGTCCCGTTGTGCCAACTAAAATAGGATGTACAAAATAGCTAATCCCGCACTGGCCAAATGGCATTATAAAAATAAAAAATAATAAAAAACTCCGAAACGGGGAATTGAACCCCGATTTGCCCGGTGAGAGCGGACCGTGCTAGCCATTACACTATTTCGGATTGCATAGGTTACATCTCCGTCTCGACACTGATTAATGTAAATACGTAAGTGCAACGACGAAACAACAAATAGCACCGTAAATACAACGTAAATGCGAGCCAGATGCAAAGCTTAAGCAAGCTCTGGATATATTTCTGCGGCGCTCCGATGAAGTTGAACAAGAGCAGAATGACCTGTCTGCACAAAAGGAAAAGCTGGCAGAAACCAAGCGAAGAACAAAAGCAAGCCGTGACCAGATGATGCAAGGTCGTCAAGCAACTACACGACTAACACGAGTTAATACCCTTAGCTTAGTTTATTACACTAACTAAATAATCTACACCAGAGCGTTTCTGACTAATCCACTCCGTACATTTGAATGTCCAGCATACGTGGATTTAGTGTATTCAGTGTATTTGTTCGCGATATTTTAATGCTCTGAACTTGGTAAAATTAGGGACTCTAGAGGCTGCCATTGATAATGTTCGTAGATTTGCCAACAGGGCTTACCCCTGAGAATGTGGCATAACTTATCCGGATTTGCTCAACCAAATCCGGTCAATCTTCATGTAGTTTGATCGCTGGTCACTCTGCTACGGTGTTTTTCTTCGTCTATTTTTCCCCTCAGGTTTCTCTTTTTGCACCTTTTCGGTTGATCGACTCCGATGGGTCCTTTCGTAGATAATCCGACTGACCGGCAAGCAGTTGATCAGTTAGAGAACACAAAATAGGCTTCCTTGGCATGCAACACGCGAAGATGCCGACCTGACTGACCCTGACCCTGACCCCTAGTATATTGTCTAAGATTTCGGGTGGATAACCGATCGGCCCAGATTGCCGCTAGAGGACCCCATCGGTCGGGCTTCCGAACGAGCACGAGGAGCCGCAGTGGCAAAAACTATTATTGCATTAACTTGGGCAGCTAGCTATGCAGGTAGAACTAGCACATTACTACGTCATATTTAATAAATTCACAATTGCGTCATAAGACTTAGACCTGTGAGGGGAAAAAAATGGATCAGGCTCGTTAGCAACAGTAGGATGGGATGACACAGGAAGTAACCTAGAAATCAGGCGCATTCTCCCTCTCCGATGACGATAGTATCATCGGGCTGGGCCGAGGACCATCGAATACTTCGTGGAATATTGCGTAGCTCCGGGCCATATAGACCTTCCAATCGCTCTATGGATTCCAACTTGCCACTCCCCTCATTCTACACCCAAACAAATTTTCGTTGGTGTTACGCTACATAGTTTCACCTCGAAACGACCCAAGAAAACGTCGAAACCACTGGCGATCCCCAGACTTCGTCCTCGCCTCGTCGCCGATTGTCGTTCCCGTCATGGCTAGATCACTTCAATGCGCACGATCTCAAGGTGGTCTTTCGCTGCTGGGTTGCCATCTGGGTGTCGTCGCTCCTAATGTTCTGTGGCCAATCCTTGAACAGCATCGGCATCGCCACCTTTTTTGGCCCGTTAGTTCTCTATCTCATGCCGCCAGCCAGTCCTCTGTTCGTCTACCTGCTGGGAGCCCTTTCCTTGCTAGTTGGCATGTGTTTGGCATGGGCCTGGGGACTTTTGACAATGAAAGCAGCTCTGGCGGCACGGCCGGATTGGCAGACTCAGGCGCTTATCCAAAATTTAAACCAACAGGCCGTCGTGCAATCTCGTCTTTCCGGGGAAAGTGTGCCCTTGGTAACGGAAAAGCTCATTCGTGAGGGTTTTATGCTGGACACCCGAGTAACCATTATATTCTATGTGATGAGTTGCGTCTTCGTGTACGTGATGGCCCGATTACGAGTCGCCAACCCCAAATTCGCCCCTGGGGAGGTCTTTGGTAACATAGTCATGGACCTCTTCCTTCTCTACGGCCCAACACTGCCCTCGTTCACAGCCGAGCTTGGCAAGGTTCTGGTCGAGCCCGGCGCGATTGGGATCGGCCTGGGTGTTGCCTGCTGTCTGCTGTTCTTTCCCCAGTCCACTTCGTATGCCATACTGGAGAGAATGGAACAGCTTGCCGTTATGAGTCAAAAGTCGTTATGCTTTACACGGGCTCGACTGGCTGGGCAACATGTCGAGCTTTCCCAGCTGCAGGCTACCAAAGCGAAGACCACCGCTGTCTGCAGGGCAATGCAATCCATGCTGGCATTCTTGCCGCTAGATTTCTCTCGCGGTCGTTGGGGCCCTGACGACATACGCAATTTGCATGAACCTTTGCGCCAGCTGATGACCGCTCAGTTAGCCCTGCTCGATTTCCATATTGCTCGGGTAGAATTTGAGCAAAAGCTCAACGACCTTTCAACGGACCAGGCACAACACGAGGACAGCGCAGAGCAGAAGCGGTCTCATGGTATTGGATATCATCAATTACAGGAAAGCGCAAATTTGATGCTTGCGTGGAAGGCACCAGAACTGGGCGTCATCCGCACGAACGCCAGGGAGTCTTTAAAGAAATCCACGGCCGAAGTACTGCAAGTGTACTCCGAGGGCCTCAACGTCATCACAGAGAGTTTTAAAATTGTTAACTCTCGTCGATGGTCCCTTGGGACTTCGCCAGAACGGTTTGACGAGGTACTGACCCAGGGCGAGCAAATTCTCGATCGACTCCGTTCCACCAGAAGCACCTGTGTTGCCGAGACAACCGAAGGATTGATTGCGTGCCATGCAGATCTTTTTGACGAGGACGGGCATCTAAATGCCGAATACCTCGGCCCTCATTCCATGCGCAGCCTGGTATTGGGCATGGTATTAGAGGACCGCGTTCTCGCATGCGCGGCAGCAGCAGAACATCTTCTCACCCAGGTCCTTCAGTTGTCAAAGTCTCGCAAGCGAAACCGTATCTGGTTACCATCCGGACCACGCTATGCTTTGTCGTGGCTCGCCAACGGGCGCCTGGAAATTCCAACGTCTGAGTCATTTATTGGGACTGATGAGGACCCCGACATGGGCACGCAGGACGTCGAGGCAATATATCAGCAACTCCGTATCAGTCGGGGCTATGGAACACCTCGGCGATCGGGCCTTCCCAGCAGGATCATCCAGCATAGCTACCACTGGCTGACCAACCCAGCTGGCATGTACGCTCTGCGGATGGTGGTGGTCACCATCGGCACAGCCATTCCGGCCTCCCTGCCATCGACGGCGGGCTTCTTCTACCGCGAAAAGGGCCTCTGGGGAGTCATTACGGCGCAAATATGCGTGCTCGTCTACATGTCGGACTTCACATTCTCGCTCCTAGGGCGTGTCGTCGGTACCGTGGTCGGAGGCTTAATAGGCATGGTGACTTCTCGGGCCATGGTCTTGGAAATGCTTATGGCCTCGCCGCTATCACTGCCGTCATGACTCTGGTGCTGGTGTGGTGCCGGCTTTTTTTTCCGCACTCGCTGACAGGGTCGGCTGTCATGAGCGGTATAACCTTCGTACTAGTCCTGGGTTTCAGCTACGACGCCTCGCACCTACAATCGTATGGCCCTCCTGGATACGGATATGAGGCCTTCTACAAGCGAGTGGTGACCGTGCTCCTGGGAATAGTTGCCGCTCTAATCGTCCAGGTCTTTCCCCGTCGTCCGTCGGCCAGCCGGCATATCCGCAAATCTCTATCGAACGCAGTTCGCACGCTGTCGGACCATTACGCCCTGCTGGAACAGGTATCCCTCGAAGTCTCAGAGTCCCTCCTCAGCCTGCGAGAGCCAATCCGCCTGCTCAAGTTCGAGATCAGTATGGATTCATTCGACCAGCAGACCCTCAGGTGTACACAAGGCCTCTGCCAGGACATGAACCAGGCATTGGCTCACCTTCTGAACCTTTCAAGTACACTTCCTCTGGACCTGCAGGACCACCTGGTTCGCACAGCCGGCATTCTGGAAGAACAGGACATCGCTGCCATCATGGCCGTGCTAGGGGTAGTTGAGCAAGCACTAAAAACCGGCGATCCTCTGCCAGAACGACTGCCCACCTACACCAATTCACGACGCTGTTGACCAGTTCTTAAAAGGTGCTCATCGGATGGCTGCTCAGCTCGTACTTTTAAAAGAGGAAGACGCAGCCCTTAGGAAGGCAAATGACGCCGCATCACGACGTAAAAAGCGGCAGAAAACTCGTATTCAGAAGCTAGGGACCCTGACGAAGGCACAAGGGTCCCAGATAATTGCTCAAACAAATGTTCGCCAGCAAATTGAAAGGGTTTCTCACCACAGTAGTGAGGGGGCAGATTCGAACTGTAACCCATTCCCGATTGCCTGGTTGCATGGCTTTGGGTCGATTGCGTCGTTCAGAGCCTGTGACGACAACTCCAGTTGAAATAATGCCCATTTGAAAGCCAGTTTCATCGAAGTTATAGACATCCTCGTCCACAATGCCGTACTTCGCCTTTGTATTGCGTACAAGCTCGAACCAGCTTCTGATAATCTCTGGATCCTCGCATTTAGCCCTCTGGTAATCGTACTTGCGATTAAAGCGCGTTTTCAGCTCAGGGGTCCGTTTGACAAAGTTTGAGGGCCAGTGGATGCCGACCTGGTCCCCAGTGCGATCAGCGAGTAGTTTATTAGCCATATCTGCAACGTCACTGAGTTTCGGTGCAAACCCACGTGAATCCAGGTCGAGGATATGTTCAACAATAACTGATTCTTCAATTTTTGTAAGTTTTTTCGAATTGGGCTCACAATCGCGTCGTGAAGAGATCCCAGCACGTCGACTTCGAAGCGTAGTTTCCGGGACCAGATAGGCCGCAGCTGCGGCTCGATTGCTCTGAATTTGTCCTTGATCAACTGCGGACTTAGCTAAGAGTAGCTGGCCTTCTTTGTAAGTTGATTGAGTATCCATTGGTTGTTTAATTACAGTTGTAAGTTATCAGGACGCGTTCGTCAGTTGAGGCGCGCCGCTTGCTAGTGGGACACGTTACCTGTGATGATAACTGGTGTTCGCATCTAATCACGTGCTCCTCTTTACTTTGTGTATCTCCGATAGTGTGGTCTTGTCCCGTTGAGTGGCTGTTGGCCAGGTTCCCTGGCACTTAGTGGTGCCCTCGCCTCGATGAGACTGGGAGTATATAGAGGGGAGAACCTGGACGTCTCACAACAGACATCTATTTTCCCTTACAGAAACATATCCCCTTTTTGGGCTGCCCGAGGTCGCCGGAAGCAAGGGGGTCAGCCCCTGAAAGCCGCCAGATACAACCACACAAAATAGAAATAAGCTCTAAACCCTAAATTCTAAATAATACGACTGAGACACTGAGTCTGCCAGGACCTGAAGGAGAAAGAACAGAACACGGTAAGCCCACTGTCCAATACTTCGTCAGAAGCTGCAGTTGAGAGGCTGTTCAACAGCGGAAGTGATTGCTGGGCCTACGCAGACTCCTAAGTGTGCACATAATGAGGAAGCTTATTTGTTAAGGGCATGTACGGGGGGATATGTACGGTAACGAGGAAGTCTCCTACTGTATTATATTTGTTGGACGTAAATTAGGGTTAGATAGAGATATTAGGGTTAGGGTATGTAGATAGTGCAGCCCTCGCTTATCAGTTAGCTAGAATTATATAGAGGGGAGAACGAGGTCATGAACGAGAAAAATGGATGCAACACGGTGAACTCACTGTTCAATAATATTTAACATGGCGAAGGTTGAATTGTTGAGGGATATGTGGCAGCAAGGAAACTGTATCTCATCGATTTTTATACTTATTACTTTTATTTATATGTGCGAATATTGCGAATAATTACGAACTATTCTTTTTTCATCCCGACGTACGAATGCGAATATATTCGTCATTCGTGCCACACCCCTAATATCCGCCATAGCCGCCAAATCCGCCTATATGCCTACAGCCCTGCGCCCGAATCCCCAATAAAGAATATCCTTATACGTATTAAGTTATAAATAAAGCCAAACTAATTACTAGTCTCCCTATTTTAAGGGGAGGCAGAAATAAGCTTTCTTTATCTTACTTCCTGCATCACGTATAAAGCCGAGAGAGTTGAGATCCTCCCGGTCTCGGTGGCATAACCAAAGTATAAATTAAGATCCATCTTCCATTGGGAATTCGAGAACTCGTTGCTTTTGTACGCCACCACCCGTCATTCTTTGAAATGAATACCGACACTACCTCATCGTCTAGGCTATATGGATCTGCCTGCGACACTTGTCGACGACGGCGGGTTAAATGTGATGGGCAGCAACCATGCGAACGATGTGTGAGAAGTAATGTGATATGCACTTTCGGCAGTGTAACTAGCCGTACATCGTCGGTTTCATATGCACGTCACCTTGAAAGGCAAATCGAGAGGTTGCAAACTATTCTGCAGGGACAATCACAAACGGCCATAGGTCAGTCCGGCCTACCCGGAAAGAAATCTGTATTGATACATGGCGCAGGGGAGTCTTCGTCACTCACAATGAGCCTCCAGGCAGCCGCAACCATATTATCCATCGATATGCTTGTCGGTCCGGTGGATGATTATGTGTGCCATATACCTCAAACTTCCTCACATCTTTTCTACGGTCGGTTCGGAGGACTGCGTGTGCTGAATTTGGTTAGACAATCACTTGCTCGACATTCCCCCGAAGGGTCAGTGACTGCAAGCGAACTAATAGAAGCTTTCGACGACCTGACACATTTTCGCCGTCATAACTCTGTTGATGGCTCCGTTCCTTTACCATTGCTTCCGCCGAAAGAACAGGTAATAGAGCATGTTTCATATGCCTATAAGACGGCGCTCGTTTGTCATGATTGTCTGGACCATAACCGCTTCTCTGGTCAGCTAGATCGCTTATTCGCGACGGACCCCGAAGACTACTCGGCCGACGACGAAAGATTACTGGCACTTGTCTACGCCTTGATGAGCCTTAGTATGCGGTATTCACTATCCGATTCGGCTCACCAAGTTCAAGAAAGCTTGGGCAGAGCCAAACTCAGAGGGTATCGGCTATATTCTGTGACGTGGATCTTCTCGCTAACACATCTTAAGCTCCAGATACTTCCAGGCGAGCCGTCAGCTCGTGGAAGCCGTGGAACATCATAATCTCGATTCTCTAAGAGCCTTGATCTGTCAAGGAAGGTACTTTCTTTCGATGTCGATGGTCTCAAAAGCCCATTCATGCATATCATCAGGTGTTTCTGCCGCGCTTCGGATGGGTCTGCATATATCAAGCTCACAAGGCTTAGCGTTGTTCTCGAGGGACGAGATGTTCCAACACCGTCGAGTATTTGCCGTCCTGAACATGATGAACACCTATTTGTCCAGCTTACTTGGCCTGCCGAAGACCCTAAAGGGCCCTGACTCTGGGTCAACCTTGGGTTTATACGATGAGGACCTGCCTGACCAAGGCCATAACTTTGTCTTGCAGAACCCAACAGATGCCAGTGCCGATGCTGTTCTGTGTCAAAAGCTAAATAACATTCTGGAAAAAATAAGCGAAGCCAGATCGCGACCACGAAAATCCTGGCTCACAACGTCGGGGAGACATACCAAGAGTCATCGCATTTCGTGACGTTATGTGAAGCCGAATTGCGTGAATGGCACAATGACCTACCAGCCATTCCAGAGGAGACACTCGACATTGTCGCGTTACAGTCCCAGCTTACTTTGCGACTATGGCACTCGATGGCCCAAATCATACTGTATCGCCCCTTTTTGCATCACCTCGCCCGAGATGTACAAGACCCGAAATTTAGCATCGGTGGTTATGAATATGGCTCAGCTTGCGTGCAAGCAGCCATGCAGGCAGTTTGGCTGATTGAAGCGTTTCAAAAGAACAACATTCTCCACGAAGCACGCTACCTCATCTTTTACGGTCTTGGATATGCGGCCCATATCCTAGCGTTCTTCGTAACTTCCTCTTCCCAGCTCGCGACGATTACCGAGAGCACTGTTGCTGCCTTGAAGGCTCGAGACATTCTCGAGTTTTTGGGAAGATATAATCGCTCTGCCAGAACAAGTGCTATGTCTTTGAATGTTTTGCTCGATACCTTGCCGACAGTGCCGGAACGGATGCCAGCATCTGACTCTTGATCAGCCTCACTTCCCAATATACTTCATGCAAATTGAACTGGAAGGAAATGTTTCATTGAGGAGCAATCCTGACTCATAAATTAAACGTACTTCCCAAGCGAGTGGGCCACTCTTGGTAAAACAGCATTTTTTTTTTTTACTATATCATCGATATTACAACCAGGCAGATAAAAATTTATTAAACAATATTTAAATACCGAACCTAAGTGATTTTCATAATTGGTTCTGCAGGTATGAGCATTATGACCAGTTACGCCGCAAATGATACATTGCCTTTGCTTCGTTTCGCTCGCACCCAGCTGACAGCTGTTTCTCGTAGTTCCTTGCTGTATCTGATCATCGACCTCCTTTTGCAGTATTTTTCAGCTCGTCGGAAACTCTGAATTTGGCCTCGATCGATAGCTTCCATGGCTAGGGACATCCGGCCGTAGGAATCCGTTGACTGAATAGCAATTGGCTGTTGCATTGTCGTTTAATGGGGGTGTGCTGTTGCGTGTTGTTGTGTTTACGCGTTTTTTTTGTGGTGTGGCACACCCGCTCGGGAAGTACGTGATGTACAATATTATACATGTAAGACTACGAATATATTGTTTTGAACCGTTAGACTTATTAGTTTTACATACGTACTGGTTATTATGGCGGCGTCATGGTGTCAGGGATCTGATGACGAAGGCGGGATCCGTAGGGGATGCCCCGCGGGATGGCGAGACCTGTTGTTCCTTTTCCGGTTCCTTTTCCGATTGCGTTTCCGGTGGTGTCTTTGGTTTTCTTTCGGGTCTTCTTCGGTTCTTTTTCATATCGTGCTGGGTTCTGATTCGTTGGTCGTGTCGTGGGGTGTGGGGGATGCTTCCCCCACGTATTGCAGCATTCACTGTCCTTTTCGCCCTCGTGATCACCATTTAAGAAGCTACCAAGCCATGACAACGAGAAGGAGTGAGCTGGTAGGGCTGTCCCCACGCTACATCTTCAGCGAGAATATGTATCTGTAGAGTAATGGCGTAGAATACGGCTTTTCTCAGGTACGCCGGGTGTCCTATTCAAGAGTCACTGATTAAAGAAGACTGCTGGATCCCCGCCACTTCTGAAGCAGATTCATTGTTTTACTCTAAGGCAAAACTGGAAACTGCGATTCATTGTTGACCAGATCGAACCATAGCCCTCCATAGCCTGACTCATACGCTTTTCTTACAACCCGAACGAAGTCTAAGTTCT
>JANJPG010000205.1:0-13747 GCA_030407185.1 Lipomyces yarrowii
TCTATATTCCCTCCGTACCGTACTCTATTGCGAAGGAGATTCTCGGGAAGTTAAATGCCCTGGACTATATCTTTATGGAACTGACGACACCAATTTCTCGTACGATGATGGTACGGCAGCAGAATCTTGGTGATACGTTCGATATCAACGTCATGAATTCTCTTATTTCCGCGATGTCCGGTCCGAAGGACCAAGAAGATTTGAAAACAACCGGTTATGTTACAATTGATGATTATGGTATGGATGGTGATGATACTCCCCACAAGCCATATCCGTTGTACTATCTTCCTAATGCCGTTGCAACGAAAGATGCTTTCCCGGCTGATGGCTCTGACCCTGAAGTGACCGATGTAATTTTCTTGGACTTCATGAAGCCATTTGTTCTTGAAGCACTGGTGAAGATCAATTGCAGCACACCAAAGGATGACTGGAAGATATTGGAATATGGTGGAAAGCCGGTCAAGGAGTTGATTAAGGACTACGTTCGTGGATGGGGCACGGACTGCATTAAGGACATGAAGTAGATGCAAGCTTGTCTTCATATTGCGAGACTACATGGGTGTGGTCTGGTTTTGAATTATCACTGCTTAAAATAGGTATTATATACCGGTCGAGGTCATGTGTTTATTTTGAGACATGTTATTGATGGATAGGTTTAGAGAGAAAGAGACGTGTGATAGACGATTCTTACATTTGATAGAAGTTGGTATACATTTAGCATATATACGCATATTTGGACCTTTTGATCTTTCACTTACGATCCCTGCATGTTATGATAATTCTAAATTTAGTGGTTGAATGAGACTCGTATAACTAAAAAACTTTTTCATATTCACAAGTAACTATAACAAGCACATGGCGAACACTATGTGAATAGTGGCAATAGACTAAATTATATGTATAGCACATGAGGGAAACAAACAAACCCACGCATCGTTATCGAACAAACCCACCGCCTACTTTAAAGCAAGCGCCCGACGCTTGTCCCTCTCCTCCGCAATAGTGAGCTTAATGCCCTTGCCCTTGGGCAAGCTGATGAGCGGCTTGTTGCCCTCACCAATGACGAAAACGTTTGACAATCGAGTAGCAAAAGTGTTGTCGAGCGAGTCCTTGATGTGAACGATATCAAAACCTCCCTCATGACGTTCACGGTGGGTGATAACACCAACACGACCGATGTTACGTCCGCCGGTGACGACGGCAAGGTTGCCTGTGTCAAACTTAACGAATGATTGGATCTTGCCAGTCTCAATGTCGATCTTGACTGTGTCGTTGACCTTAATGAGGGGATCGGGGTAACGGATTGTACGACCGTCGTGTGTTACGAGATATGGAATTCCCTTCTTGCCAAGCTGAACACGCTTAACCTTGCCGAGCTTGTACGTGGCTTCCTCCTCGGTGATGCGGTGAATGGTGAATCGGCCCTTAACGTCATAAACGAGACGGAAGTGTTCGCCGGTTTTTTCGAGACTGATCACATCCATAAATCCCGCTGGGTACGTGGAATCTGTGCGTACCTTGCCGTCAACTTTGACGAGGCGCTGGTTCAAAATGGCCTTGACCTCACGACCGTTCAGAGCATATTTCAAGCGATTTCGCAGGAAGATAATGAGAGGCAGCGATTCCCGTAGCTTGTGGGGACCGGGCGAAGGTCTTGGAGCCTGCCAACATTGGTAAGTAACCACAATTCTGAAATCCCGTCGTGACATAATCCATCAATTCTTATTTTTTTCATTTAATTCTCTTGCCGCCACCCACACAATGCCAATTACTGCCACAAAATTCGACCACTTACATATGCACCAGACAACTTGTCGAGAAGCCAATGTGAAGGCGCAGCCAAGCGCTTCATGTGTTTCTTACTACAGAATGATCCTCGTTAGCATACCTTCTCACTCACACCGGTCAATATTTTGTTAATTATTTTGCGACATACGGTCCTCTAGCCATGTTCTCGATACGTCTATATGCGGTTGGAGATTAATAGAGAGAGATATTGGTAGGATAACGTGAACGACTGATTCTATCTCTCTGTCAGTATCGACCGAGATGTGCGTGCCCCGACTGTGTTGGTTCTAGTGTGTGTGATGCTTAGAGTCGCCCATTTGAATTTAGGGCAGCGTTAAAAAAGCAGTCACAACCACAACCCAAAGTTGCTTGATTCCACCTCGAAACGCTATCCAGGGTCTTGTAGACTTCAGTCCAATTAATTTCCCGTTTTGCCTGCAACTTGCATAACTTGTTATTAATATAATAATATAACTTTGTACCGTACTAATTAGATAATAATGATGAATATGAACTTTTATCGTTAGACTGGAACGAACACACTACGACTAATATGTCATCCGATCGTTTAGGGATATATTCGTTGTTGTTCTTGATGCTGTGGATACTAATTTTGCAAACATAGACAACTATTCTTTGTAGTATAATGAGCCGATAAACTACGAAACTTGGTGATTATAGCAGACTAAATTCCTTATGGACCAAATTAAGAAGAGAAGCTTGTAATGATAGCTATTGCTATCATCTTATCATATTTTGTCTCTCAATAAATGTTCTCATACGGCGCGAGTGAGTCACAAATGAATCACAGGTTACTGGAATCTCACTCACTCCCCTTTCCACCGCTCAATATGACCATATGGCTAAGAGGGCCATCTATTTGGGTTGATTACAGAGTTCCACTTCCAATACAGCAGCGTTAGACAGATCGGGAGCACTTTTGAGTGAATTAAATCGATTCGAACATTCAATTTGTTATTTGGATCGTGGATTTAGTCTGAAGAATCTTTTTCTTATAAGACTGACAAATATTGAGAGGAGGATTCAGATACAGAATCGGTAGCAGTCCATCACTATCAGAACGATAGACACGACGAAATCGAGATGTCCTTTTTTGGATTTGATCCAGCCGCAAATCCTGGCACACGTGAGACTGATTCGTCGTTTTATGACGAGAATGGAGAGTATGTTTGGCCTTTGTTGTACGATGGCCTCTCGACGGACAGGGAGACTGTGATTTAATTCGTAGATGAGGTTGCAACGACTGACCTTTCTGGCTACAGGGCTGAATTTGATGATGCATACGATGGCCTCGCAGAAGATCTGGATCAAAACTATGATGAGTTGAACGATGAGACGTTTGGTGCATTTGCCGAGCCTGTTGGTAAGGATTTCGACTTTTCTTCGCAGACAGCCAATGCAGTTTCGGCACTAGAAGAAGAGGAGAAGACTTTGTTATCCAGCCGACGACAACAACGGCACGAATTGAGCCAAGCAGAGTCAGGATATCAATATAATATGAGCACAGTAAATGCGACATCCAGAAATATCGAACCGCAAATATTTGATATTCCAGAGTTGAAACCAATGGCATCGCTGTGGGAAGCAGACTTAACCTCATCCTCGGTCCCGGGTGGTATGTCACCAGCTCACCAAATATTGACGCAGATGAAAGGTGAACACCTTGAACCAAAGAAGGTTTTGAGCCTGGAAGAGGTTGAAGCTCAGCTGTTGGCAGCTAGTCGAGCACAGGCGCAATCGCAACCACGGCAAGAGCAGTATTTGCAACCGCAACAACAGCAAGTCATTCCACCGCTGCATATGCAACCACAATATTCACCGCCGGAGCCCTCTCAACCTTTACAACAGCGGTACGGACAGCCTCTACCAAGTATGCAAGCAGTAGGGCCACAGTTTGGTATGCCGCCTTCATTTCCGAATGGTCCGATGCGGGCCCCGTCGGACAATCAATTGCGGCAATTTCAGGAACCAGTTTATCCTGAGCACGAGTTGATTCGGCAGAATATGCCACAAGCAACGTCGAATGAAGGGACGATGAGAGTGCCTTCGATGCCAGAACGGAACGACTATTATAAGACTTTGCAACAACATCAACAACTACACCAACAGCTACAACGCCACCAACAAATGCAACTGCAACAGCAAAATCACACACAGTCGATGGAATCAGTGGCGCAGGAGCGGCAACAGCAATATGGACCTGCAATGTATGAGCAAGAATCTCCTGTGGTAGAAAAGTTACCCGAGCGGCCCGCATTAACGGAGGAAGAGATGACTAAGGAACTGAAGGCTGCGCGACTCTCTCGATATAACGGCTTGATGACATCTTCAGATAAGAATCATGTTACGCGTATACAGCTGCAGCAGTTGGTGACAGAGGACCCTTTCACCGAAGATTTTTACTATCAAGTGTATACAGCTTTGCACGGACCGAAGGATGGCCAGAGCGGCGTCAGCAATACGGCGATTGCAGAAAAGTATTTGAATGAGTATGGCAGGATGTCAAGGTATGGTCTCCGCCGGCAGCAGGAGAGTATGCAGCGCATGCAACAGAGGGCGATTGCGGCAGCAAAGGCACATCCTAAGCACGAACAGTACGTCGTTGAGGGTGCACTTGGTAAGATTGCATTTGCGACAGTCAAGGGACCACGGCGGATTTTGGATTTAGCGAAGAAGGCAGCAGAGGAGAGAGTGTAGTCAGACGTGTGGATATGGCACGGAGCGGTTATGGCGAATTGTAGTGGAACTGTAGTATTGCTGAGTAGCACTTAAATTTTTGTCTTTATCAATTAAGTCGGAGCGGCGCAGTCGTTACGGGATGAGTCGCTGTGGCAGTAATGCTCAGCTTGAGTTGGATTGTCCATGTTATATTGTTATTGGACGGCCATAACTGGAATTAATAAATTGGATTTTTTTTAATGTCCGACCTCGCCGCGTTGATGGGACGACTTTTGTCTGCGACACTAAAGATTGTAGGGTTGAATTAAATGTTATTGCGTGTTATGTTTGCTAGCAATTTTAATGGCAACCCGTTAAGATCCTCAAATAGCAGGATGACGGACAGGAAGTGGTGCTAGACGTACTGCCAAGCTGGAACTGCTTAATGGGTGACCTTCTCTCGTCGCATTCATCTATAGCTATCTTTGGCGATGAAGGACGTGCGCCCAACCCGCTACTTCCAAGTATCAGTCTTTCCATGGACTACTCTGTCGCTACCGGTGTCGCTCTCTGAACTATGTGCAGGGTAGTAGGACGGGCCTAGCTGAATAATATAGGGACTGCCTTAGCCGACATCAAGTTACACCTAGCTTCTGCATGGCACGCTAAGTGCACAACACAGAATCCGTTGTTCAGGGACGGACGTTCCATGGCCCAAAACAGGATCTAGTTGAATATATCGCTCGAGCATATTCTGTTCGTTTGTGGACTACACTTCGACTCTTTTAGCCGCATGTTATACATCGCAAATCCTATGGGATGCACATTTATCTCACGACACTGCATTATCCGCATCCGAAAAACTGAGCTTCAATAGGGCGATTATTCAGTTACAGCACCGCCAGGCCGCCACGAGACGATGAGTGGCGCTCTGGTTTTCTTTCTTGTCTATGTTGCTCTTGTGCGGTGGAGGAATGTGCGGACTTCGTAACGAAGTGTTCCCGGGCATCATAGGATATTGTACCAAAACGCTTCTGAACACTTTGACTTCGTGCGTTCTAGTTTCGTTTATTCGGTATGAATCATGCCTTTTCATATTACTAAGCCACTCTAGAAATATTCTTATATCCTGCAGAATTGCGACAGCCTAAATTTAACTACTTAGACAACGCCAAATTTAGGCCAATACCACCTACAAGTGCACTAACCTCTATACGAACACACATCTCTACCTTCTAACCATAGGTGTAGCCATTTCTCTTTTCGTTGCCGCAGTGCTAGTGTCGTCTCCCTTTGGTAATTCCTCTCCGCCCTTTTTCGCGCTCACAATACTGCTGAGTAAACGCTTTCCGGCCGGTGTCAGCATTGCCTTTTTCATATCTGGTACAGTCTTAAACTTCGGCACACCACTTCCTGGACGTGCTTGGCTAGAGCTAGGCGTGTTAGCTCTCTTCGACATGGAAGAAAGCAGCTTGTGGTGCAGTTCCTCGCGTTTAGGCGTCTCTGCGATACGAAATTTAGAAACGACAGGAGTTGCTGCTACAGCACCCCACGTCATTGGAGGTGCACCAAGCTCAGAAGGCGAAGGCGACGGCCTAGCCGAAACAAACGAGTACCCTTGAACACGTGGTGTGCCAGCTCGTAACGACGAGGTATCCGATGAGTCCATCGACGGCGATGGAGACGGTATACGACTCAACTCGTTAGGAGTTTCGCTACCAAGGGACTCCGGGGCGTCGAAACGCGTGTTCGTACGTACAATCTCTTTTGCTCTCGCTGATTGTAATGACGTATGCGAAAGCTTTCCTTCATCTGGTCCGAAAATCAATTCGTTCTTGGGTTTCGCCTTCCACGTATCCGGCTTGGCGGGTCGTCTATCAGAGACTATTAGTGCCGTTGACGATGGCTGATCTTTACTGACAATCGACAACGACGTGGAGGATGCGGCCTGATCTGTAGCATTTAATCTCTGCCATTCAAGATATTCTGTGCCACGATGGCCTGGTATCTTGTTCGCGTTCCATAGCCACGCGTACTTCTCTCGATTCTTGCGATTTCGCTCGTCCAGAATCTTATGGAATGCCTCGTTGTCCTCAGACGTGTATTTGGCTTGGAATGCATTGAGAGACATCTTCGTATTCACATTTTCCAGATCTCGTTCACTCTGTGTGCCAGCGGTACTTTGACAATCAAACTCATCATCGTCGGAGTAGTCGGAACTGCTGGAGTAACCTTCGCTGCCATTCACTGTTTCTCCACTGTAAAATCGCGGCGTATCGGCTCTGGCATCAGCAACAGTAGGAGTCTCGGCGCGAAAACTAGCTTCGCGTTTCTGCAGATCATCCAGCTTCCGATTCTTCTGCCTCATCGCGAGCTGCTCTTCCCTCGCCACTCCGTCGACTCTGCTCAACCGCGCCAGTTTCCTCCGCAGTTTGGCGGCGCGATGCTCATCACCGTCTTTAACGGCGTCCAAGTAAGCGTTCTTGCACCTCAATAGCACGAGATCCGGGAAATAATCCCGTTCTATAATGCGCGAGATCGAGGATACATATGTGTCTTCTTCCAGGGAAATATTCGGTCTTGTAATCTTAGTTGCTGGTGGTGGCGGAGGCAGCATGAGTGCTGCTTTAGCATCGGTAAACGCTGCCACCGACAGGCCCTCTGACTCTGGCGTCGGTGACGGCGTTGCATTCATGGTAAAACCCCTGTCGTATAACAAAAGAGATATATAGAGTTGAATGGGTAAAACTGCTTCAGATGGTCATTACTCTCGAGATGCGCTGAGAACTTACAGACTGCTTGGGATGCCTGTCAGGGGCCAGGGTTGGGAGCCAAGTCCGGGAATCTAACTACTATGATAATAATCTTTGTCGTTCTAACAGCGTTGATCGGTATTATGATCACGCGAACAATAAAAAGGTCCGCATACCACTGCAGTACAGCAAGTGCATTGTTTCGACGTCATTTTCCCGCATTTAAGACAGCATTTCCGGCTTGTTCTCCACTCTCCAATGCTTCGACGCGGAAATATTCCCAGAATATTAAAAAGGACTGCAGTAATACCGGAAACCGTCGGCCGACGAAAAAGGAGAAACCGAAGTACGCACTACGGATAGGATATAGGTCACCGACCTTAAATGAGCTCGCACTTGCCAAGCGATTTTTCAACAAGTCTAAAACTTATCATGCCGGGTCGATGACTGGGGCTAATGTACCTTTTGACACAATGATCCCTCAAGTGAGTTTCTTACACTCTTCGCTGCGACTGAGATAGCTGATCCGTAGCAGGTGGCATTTGCAGGACGAACAAATGCTGGTGTGAGTTAGTCTTGTTTCTTCAAGAATCAGCTGCTGATCTGACGCATCATGTTCCAGAAATCAGCGCTCCTTAAGGCTCTCATACCAGAAGTGGAGACAATCAGACCATCCAAGAAGCCAGGTTTCACCCGCAAGGTATATTTTTATGGCGTTGGCAATGCAGCTGGCCGCGAATTGGTCATGGCCGACTTGCCAGGCTACGGATATGGCTCTACAACTGAGCAAGGCAACGTTATTTTAGAGTACCTACGCACCGCCGCTAATCTCAAAATGGTGTATGTTTTAATGGACTCACGGGTTCTGGAAATGCCAAGCGACAAGCAAGTGATTGAGTTACTAAGCACCTACGGTATACCCGTCCAGCTTGTGGCGACCAAATTTGATCGCGCCCGTTCTGGCAATCCTCAACCAGTGCTCGACTTTCTGATGCGGGTTTCCAAGGCATCGAGAAAAGGCGCTATGGGTGCAAGTGACCAGTATTACAAGGACGAAGTCATTGTCACGTCGACTAAAACAATGGTGGGAATTGACCAATTGAAGTGGTCTATCATGCGTCATTGTGGGCTAGCATCAGAATAGTGTTAGGATTTGAATTTTTACCTTGGCAGCCAACGCGGACATTATGGCAGCGCAATCATATCTTCTTATGTATGAATATTATAGAAATAGCCCATATATCTAATAGTCTACAAGTACATAATCTACTGCCCCTCATCGCGAAAAGTCCAAACTAATTTACAAAGGCTTCTTTGCGACGTACAACATCATCGGGGTGAACAATCCCAACTGCATCAAACATTAGTCCAGCGAACCGTAGTATCAAATAATCTGAACGTACCTTAGCACCCAGGACCAAGTTAACAGCAGCCTCCTCAAGGGCTTCCGTGACCTTCTGCGAGCCGGCAGGAGCAAGGTTTATCTTCTCCAACAGGCCGACGGACTTCATGGTGACTTGTCTGCCCAGCCAGCTAGTTCGGAAAATGGTAACGAGATCACCGATCGATCGACAGTACTTCCACTCTGGAGCCAGGGGATAGTACCACGGAACGTCGTCGTTCCTTGCCGCGAGGTCTTCCTGGTGGACAATCTCGAACCCGACATTCTTCAAAGCCTGCTCGGCAACCTCAGCCTTGTACATCTTGGGGATACCGTCACCGATTTCAATGCCGTAGCACACCTCCCTATGGAGTGGGATGTTCTCATCATACTTATCCGTCATGACCCACTCGTAGACTCCAAAGGTACCACCGGGTTTTAAGACTTTATAAATCTCACCATAGACACCCTCAAGTACAGGAGCATGGACAGTTGCCTCGATAGCGTAGACAGCATCAAAAGTCTCCGGCTCAAAGTCCATTTGCATGAAGTCGCCTTTCACAAAGTTGAGCTTGTCCGCAAGGCCAAGGCGCTTTGCGTAGTGGTTGGCACGCTCGACCTCTGAATGCTCTTAGAATGTATCTCAGATTATCATCTGGCTTTAGGGAAACTTACGATAGTCATTGTTATTCAGACCGGTAATATTGCAGTCAGTAAATCTGCTGATCTCCTGAGCTGGACCTCCGACACCGCAGCCTACGTCGAGTACCTTCATGCCTGCCTTCAGTCCCATCTTGAGAGCAAGGTAGTGCTCATGCCTACAGTGATAAGTAAAGGTATCCCACTGTACAGCCACCGGATTGACATACCTGGCGATAGACTGTCGGAATGCCTCACCCCTGTAGAATCTCGAGAAGTGAAATGATGTTCCCCAGCCGTATTCGTAAACTGAGATGTGTTACTCTACAGGCCCCGAATTTGAACAAAAATTACTTACAGTCAGTGACTAGGTTGTAGTAGTGCTTGGTGAGTGTGGCATATTCCTCAAGTCGCGTCTACATTCCATTAAGCACATGCCACTCAGGCGACAAAATCCCTCAAGACAAAATTAAATTCCTTCGCGCACCTTCTTGTCGTCCTCCGTTTCGGTAGATGGTCGCTTGTTGTCCCAGTGCTTGAAATACTCCGTGACAGCAGCCTTCTGGGCGTCGGCGTTCTTGCTGATGGCGGCGATAAAGCCCGTCTTTGCCGTAGAGTTCTTGCCATGCAGAGCAGTTTTGAACTGAGCGTCACTAGCGCGGTCCTGCTTTTGGGGAACGAATGTACTAGCCATTGTACCCAATTACGATCGTGTAAAGGTAGAATAAAATAACAATGCAGTGAGAAAGAGGAGCAAACGAGGGAGCTGAGAAGGAGAAGGGGGCCCCGGGGCAAACTGTATTTTAAGGGCTGCGGGAGTTCCCCGAGGACGCGTCGAAATCTTCGGCTTCCCTTTCGGCTTTCGGCTTGCACATCGGCACACGTACTGATGCTTGAATCTTTAAATCAAGCAGAGAAGGGAATTTGCGACGTATCTGCGCCATCATCTACTCGTTTATGCGTTATCAGCTATCGCGGCCCACCTGCATCTCGTATTGGACCCGAGGTCCCGAATGAGATACCGCAGCGAACAGGAATTAAAATCGAATTCAGAATCCTTGGACCACACTCAAGCTCTCCAATTTCCATAAATATTATGTTCGCGCCGATAAGCGCCTTCCTGTTCGAGAAGCCGGCATATGTCACGCAACTCGGGTTAAATGCGAGATCTCGGGAAATTAGCCAAACTTCGGTCTTGGGTATGGGTACCCCTGAAATTTTTGTTGACTTTTGTCGTTCGCAATATGAGCAACGCGTCGCGTTGTGCTTAGTTAGCATTGCTCAGTCAGACTGTCGGTCTATAAATCTTACCAACAATTAGTCCATCAAGTACATTCTCGCCGTAGCTGTCAGCGCGATATAGCCAAATTGGTGCGGTTGTTGTGAAGTGGCTCGCTTGGCGCCATGGCGGTCCCTCGTGATGAGTCGGCTGCGCCAATAGATGAATTGAAGAATGCCAGGTACTCTGGCCAACTTATTCCTGGACTTGGGACAAGCACAATACTTGGAACGCGGCTATTCAACGCGGAATTTGCTAGCGCTGAAGCTGAAGATCGAATCGGTGAGACCGTGCGAAGCCGAATCCCACTCTGCTTTGACAAGGCGGCTGGCACCAAGATAGTTAATGACTTTACTGCTTTTGAGATATTCCTGAAGTATGATCTTGGAGTTGATCGATATGTTAGTACTGTTACTGAGTAAAACAGGTCTTCAGATTTTGCCGCTCTGGAGGACTCGCAAATTATCGAAATCGTCACTGCTATTGGCCTCCTGCCTTGTATCAAGTCATGTTGCCTCGAGGTTCGACGAGATTACTATTGTCCCGTGTGCGATTGTAGAAAGCGAAATCGAAATGTTCCGCGGAGAGATCAGTGGCCAGGGCTGCTACACGTTATTGAATCTCTTGCAGGATTGGACTTAGTTTCACGGTCGGAGAGAATTGGTCCTGCAGTATTACTGTCGTTACGGAGGATCCTATGCCATTTTCAGCCACCGCCAGCACAAGATGATGTCGTTAGAAAGTGGTGTTACACTATGCTGCAAAGTCGCAATGGCAGGGAATCGAGGATTGCAGCTAGGTATATTACGTCTTCTTATGTATTTTGCTTTGATAATAATTGATGTTAGTCGCGTGCTTGCGCTATTGGTCCTGGATACTGATTCTACTGCTACACTGGAAGACAAGACAAGTAGCAAGTACCTGCTATTCAATATGGTCGTACAGCTTCATGAGATGTCCACGACCGAGGCATATCTCTCGGAAGCAGCAATAATGGCGTGGAGTGAAATGGCAAAGATATCAGAGGGAGACGAACTGACATTTATGCTTATAAAATTACTGGTATATTTGGAGAGCTCTAATTCGTTTGATGTCTCTTTGGCCTTTCATGAGGTTAGCCGTTCCTTGTTTTCTCTACAGCGTATGCTAATGCGACAAATAAACAGTTGAGATCGCTAGCGGCATTGAAAGGTCTTTCAACATGGCAGTTCATGGCACCATTTTGGTCAACAGTCAGTGTTTACATCGTGAAACATTTCCCTCCCAATAGCACATTTATGCATACATTTGCGGACCTCCTCGAAGTCTCTGTTGACACTTTCTTAACACGCACCCAAGAATACACTATTCCATATCTGGTTCAATGGCGAAGGAAAGCTATAGTTCAGCATATAGCAGATATCGAGAGCAAGAGTACATTTGACATTTGCACCAAACACATGTATGCCATTCTCGGTGTGCTACTGACGAGAGACGTTAAAGATCCGATAAGGGAGGCCATAAGCAGTTTAGCCGAGATGTCAGACGACTTTGCACGACTATCTATTCTCAATCTCATTCGCTCAGACTTAATAATAGTGTCAATCGAGGTCCTCAAAGTCTACAGTATAGCTGACGTCGATAAGCCGGATAATGAAGTCACCGCGTTCAAAGCAATTAATCTTATTGCCGACTTGGATTTTAAAACCGATCCTTCCAAATCACAGAGGTCAGTGTCACATTTGGAGAACTTCTTCAGCAAGAATATATTGGGAGTATTTTCTCGCTTTTCCGATATGTTATACAACGTACACAAAAAGTTGTATTGGATGGAGAAATTGCAATATTTGAGAGGAATTGCTGGGACAATTAGGTTTGCCAAAGAACGGGCAGTAGTAGCCATCCCGCAGATCTGCTCCTGCCTTCAGGCATCGCTCGAAGATCCTCTTCTTCAAGAGGCAGCCTTGCTTGCATGGATGAATATGATAATGTACTTTAGCAGCAATAACGTCCGAAAATTATTGCAGGTGACGGTGTCCGTTACATCCTATTACTGGAATACGTTTTCCCCAAGGTCGAAGACAGTGGCTAGAAAGATGCTCGAGCTAGTGGTCCAAACGGAGGTTTTGCAACTTGTCAAGGTTACAGAGATTCCGTGTCGTCCGGAGTCAATTCCAGAAATTAAAAACATCGTGTCTGACATGCGACGGCAGTTACGGCCTATTGACAGCGATCTAAGTCAACTACTTGGTCTCATCGCGAGATGCAGACACGAAAACTTTGCCGTCGTTCATGAAGCACTAGTAGAACTTCGGTCTTTTCTGATGGAAAAGCAGTTCTCGTTGTATTCTATGTCGTTGTTAAGCTCACCCGATGCGAATATTAGTGACAGTTTGCACACACTTCTGAGAGTATGTCGTCGATATGCAGACGCGAAGATCGAAATCGCAAAATTAGCCGCGGAATGCATTGGGCGGCTTGGTTCGCCTGATAGTAGCAAGTTAAATGACCACTCGAACAGTCAAGGGATTGTTGTCGTGTATAATTTCGAGGAGGATGCTGAGAACATTAACTATGTTCTAACCCTTCTGGATCAGTGCTTAGTGCCGGCATTTAGATCTTCGACTGACGCTAAGGCGCAGTTATTTTTGGCATATGCTATGCAGCAGCTTCTCAAATTTTGTGGTCTCAACCCAACAACGGTGACTCCAGCCGGTGGGCAAATCCAATATATGAAATGGATAGAGCTCAGCGAGGCATCTAAGGTCACTCTCACACCATTTTTGACGTCCAAGTACGATCTTAACAGCAACTTGACCGGACTGCAGCAATATCCCATATTCAAGAGAACACCCGATCACAAAACGTGGTTACAGACTTTTACGGTAGATCTTCTCTGCCGAGCTTCCGTCATGGTACAATCTTCCTTGGAAAATTTGAATTCTTCCCAAAGTACATCGCAGGAGGTCGACATATTCTACATATTTTCGAAGATCATTAACAACCAGGATTTATCGATTGCGATGTTTCTGCTTCCATTTATGGTTCAACATGTCATTGCCAAAGGAACCAGCGGAGAAAGGGATGATATCCTCGGTGAAATATTGGCCGTTTTGAACACAGGTGCAGAACCCGAGGGGTCCCGGCGAGAGGATCTGGGGTTGTCATACCAGGTATCATCTTACGTATAAGGTTGATCCTCTTCGGTACGTGACTAACACTTATAGACGGTTTTTTCAATACTCGACT